>CAVMKG010000523.1:0-45000 GCA_963682025.1 Cordilura impudica
ATAATAATTAATAATAATAATAATAATAATAATAATAATAATAATAATAATAATAATAATAATAATAATAATAATAATTAATAATAATAATAATAATAATAATAATAATAATATAATAATAATAATAATAATAATAATAATAATAATAATAATAATAATAATAATAATAATAATAATAATAATAATAATAATAATAATAATAATAATAATAATAATAATAATAATAATAATAATAATAATAATAATAATAATAATAATAATAATAATAATAATAATAATAATAATAATAATATAATAATAATAATAATAATAATAATAATAATAATAATAATAATAATAATAATAATAATATAATAATAATAATAATAATAATAATAATAATAATAATAATAATAATAATAATAATAATAATAATAATAATAATAATAATAATAATAATAATAATAATAATAATAATAATATAATAATAATAATAATAATAATAATAATAATAATAATAATAATAATAATAATAATAATAATAATAATAATAATAATAATAATAATAATAATAATAATAATAATAATAATAATAATAATAATAATATAATAATAATAATAATAATAATAATAATAATAATAATAATAATAATAATAATAATAATAATAATAATAATAATAATAATAATAATAATATAATAATAATAATAATAATAATAATAATAATAATAATAATAATAATAATAATAATAATAATAATAATAATAATAATAATAATAATAATAATAATAATAATAATAATAATAATAATAATAATAATAATAATAATAATAATAATAATAATAATAATAATAATAATAATAATAATAATAATAATAATAATAATAATAATAATAATAATAATAATAATAATAATATAATAATAATAATAATAATAATAATAATAATAATAATAATAATAATAATAATAATAATAATAATAATAATAATAATAATAATAATAATAATAATAATAATAATAATAATAATAATAATAATAATAATAATAATAATAATAATAATAATAATAATAATAATAATAATATAATAATAATAATAATAATAATAATAATAATAATAATAATAATAATAATAATAATAATAATAATAATAATAATAATAATAATAATAATAATAATAATAATAATAATAATAATAATAATAATAATAATAATAATAATATAATAATAATAATAATAATAATAATAATAATAATAATAATAATAATAATAATAATAATAATAATAATAATAATAATAATAATAATAATAATAATAATAATAATAATAATAATAATAATAATAATAATAATAATAATAATAATAATAATAATAATAATAATAATAATAATAATAATAATAATAATAATAATAATAATAATAATAATAATAATAATAATAATAATAATAATAATAATAATAATAATAATAATAATAATAATAATAATAATAATAATAATAATAATAATAATAATAATAATAATAATAATAATAATAATAATAATAATAATAATAATAATAATAATAATAATAATAATAATAATAATATAATAATAATAATAATAATAATAATAATAATAATAATAATAATAATAATAATAATAATAATAATAATAATAATAATAATAATAATAATAATAATAATAATAATAATAATATAATAATAATAATAATAATAATAATAATAATAATAATAATAATAATAATAATAATAATAATAATAATAATAATAATAATAATAATAATAATAATAATAATAATAATAATAATAATAATAATAATAATAATAATAATAATAATAATAATAATAATAATAATAATAATAATAATAATAATAATAATAATAATAATAATAATAATAATAATAATAATAATAATAATAATAATAAATAATAATAATAATATAATAATAATAATAATAATAATAATAATAATAATAATAATAATAATAATAATAATAATAATAATAATAATAATAATAATAATAATAATAATAATAATAATAATAATAATAATAATAAATAATAATAATAATAATAATAATAATAATAATAATAATAATAATAATAATAATAATAATAATAATATAATAATAATAATAATAATAATAATAATAATAATAATAATAATAATAATAATAATAATAATAATAATAATAATAATAATAATAATAATAATAATAATAATAATAATAATAATAATATAATAATAATAATAATAATAATAATAATAATAATAATAATAATAATAATAATAATAAAATAATAATAATAATAATAATAATAATAATAATAATAATAATAATAATAATAATAATAATAATAATATAATAATAATAATAATAATAATAATAATAATAATAATAATAATAATAATAATAATAATAATAATAATAATAATAATAATAATAATAATAATAATAATAATAATAATAATAATAATAATAATAATAATAATAATAATAATAATAATAATAATAATAATAATAATAATAATAATAATAATAATAATAATAATAATAATAATAATAATAATAATAATAATAATAATAATAATAATAATAATAATAATAATAATAATAATAATATAATAATAATAATAATAATAATAATAATAATAATAATAATAATAATAATAATAATAATAATAATAATAATAATAATAATAATAATAATAATAATAATAATAATAATAATAATAATAATAATAATAATAATAATAATAATAATAATAATAATAATAATAATAATAATAAATAATAATAATAATAATAATAATAATAATAATAATAATAATAATATAATAATAATAATAATAATAATAATAATAATAATAATAATAATAATAATAATAATAATAATAATAATAATAATAATAATAATAATAATAATAATAATAATAATAATAATAATAATAATAATAATAATAATAATAATAATAATAATAATAATAATAATAATAATAATAATAATAATAATAATAATATAATAATAATAATAATAATAATAATAATAATAATAATAATAATAATAATAATAATAATAATAATAATAATAATATAATAATAATAATAATAATAATAATAATAATAATAATAATAATAATAATAATAATAATAATAATAATAATAATAATAATAATAATAATAAAATAATAATAATAATAATAATAATAATAATAATAATAATAATAATAATAATAATAATAATAATAATAATAATAATAATAATAATAATATAATAATAATAATAATAATAATAATAATAATAATAATAATAATAATAATAATAATAATAATAATAATAATAATAATAATAATAATAATAATAATAATAATAATAATAATAATAATAATAATAATAATAATAATAATAATAATAATAATAATAATAATAATAATAATAATAATAATAATAATAATAATAATAATAATAATAATAATAATAATAATAATAATAATAATAATAATAATAATAATAATAATAATAATAATAATAATAATAATAATAATAATAATAATAATAATAATAATAATAATAATAATAATAATAATAATAATAATAATAATAATAATAATAATAATAATAATAATAATAATAATAATAATAATAATAATAATAATAATAATAATAATATAATAATAATAATAATAATAATAATAATATAATAATAATAATAATAATAATAATAATAATAATAATAATAATAATAATAATAATAATAATAATAATAATAATAATAATAATAATAATAATAATAATAATAATAATAATAATAATAATAATAATAATAATAATAATAATAATAATAATAATAATAATAATAATAATAATAATAATAATAATAATAATAATAATAATAATAATAATAATAATAATAATAATAATAATAATAATAATAATAATAATAATAATAATAATAATAATAATAATAATAATAATAATAATAATAATAATAATAATAATAATAATAATAATAATAATAATAATAATAATAATAATAATAATAATAATAATAATAATAATAATAATAATAATAATAATAATAATAATAATAATAATAATAATAATAATAATAATAATAATAATAATAATAATAATAATAATAATAATAATAATAATAATAATAATAATAATAATAATAATAATAATAATAATAATAATAATAATAATAATAATAATAATAATAATAATAATAATAATAATAATAATAATAATAATAATAATAATAATAATAATAATAATAATAATAATAATAATAATAATAATAATAATAATAATAATAATAATAATAATAATAATAATAATAATAATAATAATAATAATAATAATAATAATAATAATAATAATAATAATAATAATAATAATAATAATAATAATAATAATAATAATAATAATAATAATAATAATAATAATAATAATAATAATAATAATAATAATAATAATAATAATAATAATAATAATAATAATAATAATAATAATAATAATAATAATAATAATAATAATAATAATAATAATAATAATAATAATAATAATAATAATAATAATAATAATAATAATAATAATAATAATAATAATAATAATAATAATAATAATAATAATAATAATAATAATAATAATAATAATAATAATAATAATAATAATAATAATAATAATAATAATAATAATAATAATAATAATAATAATAATAATAATAATAATAATAATAATAATAATAATAATAATAATAATAATAATAATAATAATAATAATAATAATAATAATAATAATAATAATAATAATAATAATAATAATAATAATAATAATAATAATAATAATAATAATAATAATAATAATAATAATAATAATAATAATAATAATAATAATAATAATAATAATAATAATAATAATAATAATAATAATAATAATAATAATAATAATAATAATAATAATAATAATAATAATAATAATAATAATAATAATATAATAATAATAATAATAATAATAATAATAATAATAATAATAATAATAATAATAATAATAATAATAATAATAATAATAATAATAATAATAATAATAATAATAATAATAATAATAATAATAATAATAATAATAATAATAATAATAATAATAATAATAATAATAATAATAATAATAATAATAATAATAATAATAATAATAATAATAATAATAATAATAATAATAATAATAATAATAATAATAATAATAATAATAATAATAATAATAATATAATAATAATAATAATAATAATAATAATAATAATAATAATAATAATAATAATAATAATAATAATAATAATAATAATAATAATAATAATAATAATAATAATAATAATAATAATAATAATAATAATAATAATAATAATAATAATAATAATAATAATAATAATAATAATAATAATAATAATAATAATAATAATAATAATAATAATAATAATAATATAATAATAATAATAATAATAATAATAATAATAATAATAATAATAATAATAATAATAATAATAATAATAATAATAATAATAATAATAATAATAATAATAATAATAATAATAATAATAATAATAATAATAATAATAATAATAATAATAATAATAATAATAATAATAATAATAATAATAATAATAATAATAATAATAATAATAATAATAATAATAATAATAATAATAATAATAATAATAATAATAATAATAATAATAATAATAATAATAATAATAATAATAATAATAATAATAATAATAATAATAATAATAATAATAATAATAATAATAATAATAATAATAATAATAATAATAATAATAATAATAATAATAATAATAATAATAATAATAATAATAATATAATAATAATAATAATAATAATAATAATAATAATAATAATAATAATAATAATAATAATAATAATAATAATAATAATAATAATAATAATAATAATAATAATAATAATAATAATAATAATAATAATAATAATAATAATAATAATAATAATAATAATAATAATAATAATAATAATAATAATAATAATAATAATAATAATAATAATAATAATAATAATAATAATAATAATAATAATAATAATAATAATAATAATAATAATAATAATAATAATAATAATAATAATAATAATAATAATAATAATAATAATAATAATAATAATAATAATAATAATAATAATAATAATAATAATAATAATAATAATAATAATAATAATAATAATAATAATAATAATAATAATAATAATAATAATAATAATAATAATAATAATAATAATAATAATAATAATAATAATAATAATAATAATAATAATAATAATAATAATAATAATAATAATAATAATAATAATAATAATAATAATAATAATAATAATAATAATAATAATAATAATAATAATAATAATAATAATAATAATAATAATAATAATAATAATAATAATAATAATAATAATAATAATAATAATAATAATAATAATAATAATAATAATAATAATAATAATAATAATAATAATAATAATAATAATAATAATAATAATAATAATAATAATAATAATAATAATAATAATAATAATAATAATAATAATAATAATAATAATAATAATAATAATAATAATAATAATAATAATAATAATAATAATAATAATAATAATAATAATAATAATAATAATAATAATAATAATAATAATAATAATAATAATAATAATAATAATAATAATAATAATAATAATAATAATAATAATAATAATAATAATAATAATAATAATAATAATAATAATAATAATAATAATAATAATAATAATAATAATAATAATAATAATAATAATAATAATAATAATAATAATAATAATAATAATAATAATAATAATAATAATAATAATAATAATAATAATAATAATAATAATAATAATAATAATAATAATAATAATAATAATAATAATAATAATAATAATAATAATAATAATAATAATAATAATAATAATAATAATAATAATAATAATAATAATAATAATAATAATAATAATAATAATAATAATAATAATAATAATAATAATAATAATAATAATAATAATAATAATAATAATAATAATAATAATAATAATAATAATAATAATAATAATAATAATAATAATAATAATAATAATAATAATAATAATAATAATAATAATAATAATAATAATAATAATAATAATAATAATAATAATAATAATAATAATAATAATAATAATAATAATAATAATAATAATAATAATAATAATAATAATAATAATAATAATAATAATAATAATAATAATAATAATAATAATAATAATAATAATAATAATAATAATAATAATAATAATAATAATAATAATAATAATAATAATAATAATAATAATAATAATAATAATAATAATAATAATAATAATAATAATAATAATAATAATAATAATAATAATAATAATAATAATAATAATAATAATAATAATAATAATAATAATAATAATAATAATAATAATAATAATAATAATAATAATAATAATAATAATAATAATAATAATAATAATAATAATAATAATAATAATAATAATAATAATAATAATAATAATAATAATAATAATAATAATAATAATAATAATAATAATAATAATAATAATAATAATAATAATAATAATAATAATAATAATAATAATAATAATAATAATAATAATAATAATAATAATAATAATAATAATAATAATAATAATAATAATAATAATAATAATAATAATAATAATAATAATAATAATAATAATAATAATAATAATAATAATAATAATAATAATAATAATAATAATAATAATAATAATAATAATAATAATAATAATAATAATAATAATAATAATAATAATAATAATAATAATAATAATAATAATAATAATAATAATAATAATAATAATAATAATAATAATAATAATAATAATAATAATAATAATAATAATAATAATAATAATAATAATAATAATAATAATAATAATAATAATAATAATAATAATAATAATAATAATAATAATAATAATAATAATAATAATAATAATAATAATAATAATAATAATAATAATAATAATAATAATAATAATAATAATAATAATAATAATAATAATAATAATAATAATAATAATAATAATAATAATAATAATAATAATAATAATAATAATAATAATAATAATAATAATAATAATAATAATAATAATAATAATAATAATAATAATAATAATAATAATAATAATAATAATAATAATAATAATAATAATAATAATAATAATAATAATAATAATAATAATAATAATAATAATAATAATAATAATAATAATAATAATAATAATAATAATAATAATAATAATAATAATAATAATAATAATAATAATAATAATAATAATAATAATAATAATAATAATAATAATAATAATAATAATAATAATAATAATAATAATAATAATAATAATAATAATAATAATAATAATAATAATAATAATAATAATAATAATAATAATAATAATAATAATAATAATAATAATAATAATAATAATAATAATAATAATAATAATAATAATAATAATAATAATAATAACAATTAAAATATAACATAACAGAAACAATAATAATACTGCAAGTAACCATAACTGAAATATAAATTCATTTAATTAATAACGAACGATTTTTCTCGAGCGTAGTTATTAAATGTTTTTTCAAGAAACATACATACAACCCAATTTGGCATGGTAACGTACATTGGCTCATTTGCTTATGTTTGAATTTTTTGTCACTTTCAATGTGGAGCAATATGATATTGTTCCGCATTGACAGGTGTTGTGCTGTTTATTTTTTTCGGTTACCATGCGTTGGCTTGCTTATGTTTGTATTCTTTTTTTTAGAGTTTTTTTTTTTGTATCGCAATGTTCTGTTATTGCAATTTTTAGCAATAACATTGATTTAATTCTCTTTTGTTAATTTCCATGTATATTAAATGTTAACGTATGTCTTTTTGTTTTTCCCACGGTATTTGCGATATTATTATTTGTTTTCTTTTTGTTATTGGTTAAGTATGCCATGGCCATGAACTGCATTGCGTTATGGTTAATGTTTGTTTTTTTTTTTATTTATATTATATTATTGCTGTTATTTTATTTTTTTTTTTTTGTTTGTGTGTTTGTTTATTTTTTCAATTAATTTTATTTTCATAATTTAAGATCAGGTATAAGATTTTTGTATAAATAAAGAATAGAGAGTGCAGAACGGCAGCAGATAAAAACTAACTGGTACGGAATCTGGTTTTGTTTGTTTTCCTTTTTCTTTCCCTACAGCTACATTGGTGCCGTTTGGGCGCCGTTGAAAGGCGCTTGCCAGCGCTAAAACATAATAGGCGAAGCTGCGTAGGGTCAGATAGGGACTACAACATTAATGGCGCAGCCGGTCTTCGGACCAAAAATCGTTCCTTGTTTTATTAATTATTTGTTTTTTTATGTATCAGGTGTAGGGAGTTAGTTGTGAGGATATAACGCCAACATTATTGGTTAACATTAAAATCGTTCTTTGTTAGGATAATTAATTATTTGTTTTATTGTACTATTTACCAGGTGTAGGTAGTTAATTGTCTTAGGTTGTTTTATTTATTTTAGTTTTCGGGTCAATTAATTTTTAGATTATTGGATTCGTTTGGAGAATAATAATTTTTTTTTGTAAGTTTAGTTTGTTACTACTTTATTGTTTTTGGATCTTTTAGTTTTTCGAAATGTGCAGTTAATTTTCATTGATTGTTTTGTTTTATAGGGTGTTTTAGAGGATATTGCATGCGTTTTAATTTTTGCGTGTATTTTAATTTAGTTTTGATTTATCAGGTAGTTAGTTTTCACTGGGAAATATTGAATGTATTTTGTAGAGTATTAAATATATATATATATATTTTTTTTTGTTTCTTTTACAAATTTGGGATCGTCTTTAGTTTGGATTTTGTTCATTTTTTTATGTTTAGTCAGGGAATAGTCTTAAAGTTGATTTTTATTTTTATTGCGTAATTTTATCAAATACATTATATTTTATCACATATATTAAATTAGTTGTGAGTAGGGTTTGAATATTTTTGATGATTAATTGTTTTTTTTTTTTGCGTAATTTATTTTAGTGGATTTTAATTTTATTGGGATTTTAATTTTAATTATGAATATGTTTGTTCGAAAGCGCATCATTTTTATATAAGTGGTCCGATTGTTTTTTTTTTATTGTTTGTGAAAATTAGGTTATTGATGAATTTCCGTTAATTTTAAATTACAGATGAATGTTTAGTTATAGGTTGGTTTGTTACTCTCAGATTTTATTGTTTTTATATAGGGAGGGATTTTTATTTTTTTTTTCAACATATAGTTTTAGCAATTAAAGCTGTTTTTGTTTTTAGTTAGGACTATATAGATCGTTTTTTTTTCACGGTTTAGTAGGGACTGGGTTGGTAAATTCGTATGGAGCAAACATTGGTCGAATTAGAACAAGCGAAACAGCTGCTAGCGGACTTCAGGGCGAAGACGGATTATTTCCTCGAAAGGCTTTGGGGTGAGGTCAGACGTCGGTGCCAGACCCAGGAGAATTTTCATCTCATAAAGGCTAAGGTTGACGGTACCTGGAAAATCACTAGATTGGAAGAGGCCGATCTAGTGCTAGAGGAGTTGTGCCGGTTGGTTGAAACTCAAGAGGAGTGTAATAGCGGGAAGATCTTGGAGCTTAAGGCGGAATTGGAGGCTCTCCAAAATCAAAACAAGAAACTTAAGAACGAAATTCAGGAGAATCTAAAGGAGGCCGAGATTTTAGACAAGGAGAACGAGGCACTACGGAGGACAATATCGGGTGCAGGAGCGTCCTCGGTCAGAAGATTAGAGTTCGAGGACCTCGAGGAAGCCAATAGGAGAATTTCCGAGTTGCAGGGTCAGCTACGTTTAGCACAACGAGAGCGCAGTATACAGACGGGGGATCTGTACCATAAGGAGCCTAAGGGGCAACAGGCAACACAGATGATGTCCTCGCAGGATATTCTGAAAACGGTCAAGGCGTTAGTGCCTACGTTCGGTGGCGAGCCATCGCCAAGCCTGCAAACAGAAGTGTATAAATTCATTGATGGATGTAGGTTGGCGGCGAAAGGGCTACCGCCGGAAAAGGTGGAGGAATATTTGGAAATTGTGAAATAGAGGCTTTACGGGGATGCGTACCAGTTGGTGAGGTTACGTACTTTTACGTCAGTGGATGAGTTGTTGGCAATTGTAAAGTCAACATATTTAAAGAGTAGGTCGCTTGACTCGGTGCTAAGGGAGCTATATGAAGTCTGCCAAAGGAGGGATGAGGATGTGAGACAGTTTGCTAGGCGTCTTCAGACATTAGCAGCAACAGCTCATGCCATACTAGATGAAAACTATAAAGGGAGAAAGGACGAGATAATGACTATTGAGATAGAAAGAAAGGTAAAATCAGCATTCACATCTGGCCTGAGGGATCCAATGCTGCGTGGTAGGATGTTGGCAAGCAGCTCATGTAAGTTGGACGATCTCTTGATTGAAGCACTGGCGGCTCAAGCAACTCTTTGGCGGGGGGATGATCCTCCGCTAAGGGGTGTAAACTTTAACGAGGAGTACACCCGCGAGGATCCAGTGTCGGGTCTCGTGGCAGCCGTAGAACAGTTGTTGCGCAGGACGGAGGCAGATAAGGCAGCTCCGCTCAACAATGCTGGGTCAAGTGGTACGGCATACAATAATGCTGGATCAAGTGGTACGGCATACAATAATGCTGGGTCAAGTGGCCATGCATACAATAATACTGGGTCAAGTGGCAATGCATACAAAGCACCGCCCTGTTCGTTCTGTCAACGGGCGGGACACACTCGTGATGTATGCTGGACGAGGAAAAATACCCCATATTGCGTTGAATGTAGAATATACGGCCATGAGCCAGGTAGGAGCTGTGGTAGGGGACCCTCGACGATGGAGAGAGGGCAACCTGGAGGTTCGAGACTAAAAGGGAAATGCTATAATTGCGGCAAGGAGGGACATTTTGGTAGGCAATGTACACAGGGGAGAAATGTGTCGGGAAACGGGCAGGGCCACCGACTCGATCACGCGAAAGTCTAATACCGTTGGTAACATCGGAATCTGCGAAGGCGGCTGAGGTAAGACCCATTGCGGGGTCGGATATGAATATAGGGGGGATTTCAGCTAGGTGTTGTTACGCAGATTCGGTGTTTTTAAGATTGACATGTGCTTGGGCAAAGACGGGGTGTCTGAATTTATTAGTGGATACAGGGGCAGACACCAGCCTGGTAAAGGACAGCAGTCTTACGGGGATATTAGTGTGGACGGGACGGTGGTAAAGGACCTGCAAAGAGCATTAGGAGGATTCTCCAGAACTATAGGGTTAGTCAGGATTGAGCATTCGGACATCGCCGAATTGGGGTTCGATATGCATTGTGTGGATAAGCATGATAATTTGCCGGGAGATGGTATTTTAGGTCGCGATAATCTATGGGGACGCTCCGTCACTGATACGATTAATTTTTCTCTGAAACTGTACTCGAATGCAGGTGAGTGGAACTTACCTCTGGTTTCTTTGCGGGAGGCCACGGGTTCGGGGGCAGTAAATATTGTGGAGATAACCATAGTGGCGAAGGCTAGGACAGTGTCTATTGCAACCATGGGGATCAATACTAAACATACTACAGTGGTCGTGGAGAAGCAGGAATTGTCGCCAGGAGTATATCTAGGGGCCGCGCTAACCAACGTAAAGGATGGGGTGGTGAAAGCGCCCATTCTGAATTCGACTGAGGTTGACTACTACCTAAAGGATGGGTTTGTGCCAAAATTCAGTGGATTAGGAAATTTATAAGATCCAGGTGCGGGTTTGGTGACGCACGTGCAGGAGGTAGATGTCAAGGAGAGGGTCAGTAGGATAATGGCCACAATAAAGACCGATGCCGACTTGAATAGTGAGGAAATGTCGTCCATTCAGGCGATATGCGCAACGTACCATGATATCTTTTGGTTAGAGGGTGATAAACTATCTTGCACGAATATGGTAAAGCATAAAATTCCCGTGCAGCCTGGACAGCTGCCGATTAATCAAAAGCAGTACAGGTTACCTCAGATTCATCGTGAGGAAATTAATAGGCAGGTCCAGAAACTCCAGGACGATGGCATAATTTCACATAGTGTGTCGCCATGGAATTCGCCATTACTATTGGTTCCAAAGAAGTCGTCTAAGGCAGGTACCAAGAGCTGGCGACTGGTGGTAGACTTTCGTAAACTGAATGAAGCAACTCTGAAGCAGGTATTTCCCATTCCAAGGATGGATGAAATTTTGGACCAGTTGGGCAGCAGTAGATATTTTTCCACATTGGATTTGGCCAGTGGTTATCATCAGGTGGAAATGGATAAACAGGACAAGGAAAAAACAGCATTCAGTACGGCGTTGGGTCACTTTGAATTCAATAGGATGCCATTTGGATTAACAGGCGCACCGGCAACCTTCCAAAGATTAATGAATCATGTGCTCACAGGTCTTCAGGGCATTGAATGTTTTGTATATTTCGACGATATTGTCATATATGGAGGGAGTCTGGCCGAACACGACTCAAGGCTATGTAAAGTGCTGCAGCTGTTGAAGGAAAATAATTTGAAAGTAAAAACGGAGAAATTTAACTTCCTAAGGCGGGAAATAGTGTATTTGGGCCATAAGTGTTCGGAGAATGGAGCGCTTCCCGACCCAGAAAAGGCGAAATGCGTTAAAGATTTTCCGCCACCAAGGAACAAAAAGGAAGTGCAATCGTTTTTAGGACTGGTAAATTATTACCGTAAGTTCATTCCCGGGACGGCCTACATTGCCTTGCCAATAAATAAATTGCTTCGCAAGGATCATGCGTTCAATTGGACACCAGGCTGCCAGCGTGCCTTCGAGGAGCTTAAAAAGGCGATAATGTCGCCTCCAGTGTTGGCATACCCTGATTTTTCAAAACCTTTCGTATTGACCACGGATGCTAGCGGTAGAGCGATAGGAGCGGTTCTTTCCTAGGATAGTGGCGGGGGTGATCGTCCCATTGCGTTTGCGAGCCGTGCGTTGAATGGGGCGGAAACTCGATACTCCACAATAGAGAAGGAGTTTCTGGCAATCGTATGGGCGGTGAAAAATTTCCGGCCATACTTGTTGGGTCGGCACTTTAAGATTTTTACCGATCATCAACCGCTGAAAGGCATTGCGAACTTGAAGGATCAAACTTCAAGGTTGGCGCGCTTTAGACATAAGCTGTCAGAATATGATTTTGAAGTCTGGTCCAAGCCGGGCAAGAAGAATCAGAATGCGGATGCACTCAGCAGGATACCATATTCGACGGAGGAAATACTGATGGTTAAAACTAGGGCCATGTCGAAGGGCGAAGGAAAAAATCATGCGGGGAGCTCAGGTCACGAGAAGGAACAAGAGGTTCACAGCGGGAACAAAGAGAGTAGTGAAAAAGGACCAAGCGATGTTAATGACCCACCGGTCAAGGTGGTGGTTGATGGGGAACCAAGGTATGTGGTGTTAAAGGATCCTAAAGAGATCGTGACAGTGTTAAAGGATTTTCACGATAGTCCTTTGGGCGGTCACGTGGGTGTGCAGGCGACCGTTAAAAGGATAAGGAGGCAATTTCGCTGGGTCGGCATGCACAGGGATATTAAACAATATGTGAAGAAGTGCGTTAAATGTCAGCAAAATAAGAGTGCCAAGAAAACGTTTATGCCGATGGTCCTCACGGATACTCCTAGTCGACTTTTTCAGAAGGTATATATGGATATGGTGGGACCTCTCCCTGAAAGCACTACGGGTAACAAATTGATATTGACTTTTCAAGATGATTTTTCGAAATTTATGTTGTGCGCAGCAATGCCGGATGGGGAGGCTAGTACTGTGGCGAAAATTTTCTTTAACGAAATTATAGCCAAGCATGCTGGTCACGGACAATGGGACAAATTTCATGTCAAAGGTATTTTCGGATACCTGTAGGCTGTTAGGGGTCAAGAAATTGAACATCACTCCATATCACCCGCAGGCAAACGGCTCATTGGAAAGGAGTCACCGTCGTTTGGCGGAGTACTTGAGGAGCTTCGTCAATGAGGATGGCAGCAATTGGGACCAATGGTTGGCACCGGCTATACATGTGCACAACAACACTGTACATTCATCTACGGGGCAGACCCCATTTAAGACATTATACGGTTTCGACATCGACTTACCGACCAACCTAAGTAGAAAATGTACACCACTTTACAATACGGATGACCCAAACAAGGTCCTTAAATATCAGATACAGCGCTCACATGAATTAGTGCGAAAGAATCAGATTAGGGCTAAGTTGTTGTCAAAAAAGGCTTATGACAGGAAGGTAAATACTGTGTCCTTTGCAGTAGGTGATAGGGTGCTTGTTAGGAACAACACCAGGAAAAATAAGTTTTCACCCATTTGGATTGGACCTTATGAGATAGTTGGGGTAAACAGTCCGGTAACGTCCACGGTGCGCATAAAGGGGAAGAATTGTAAGTGGCATAATAACAATTTACGGGCGTTCCACCAGTGATCGCATTATTTGGTCTGAAATCATTCCATTTAATATACATGTCCATGATGTCCAAGGTTTTGTTTTGTTGTTTATTTTAGTAATTGTGTATTTGAGGTGGTGAGGGGAAGGTTGGGGGTTTACGCGTAACCCGCCGACAAGTGCCTCCCACCAGGAAGCCTCAGTTTTTTTATATGGAGGGTGACGCCATGTGTAGCGGGCACACCTCAGTGGTTGAGAATGGTTCAACGGATTGAATCTGGTACGGGGAGTCAGAAGCGAGTCTCGCAAAATTCGCGGCATACACTGTGGGGAGGGTTTTTGCCGAGAATAGCCTCACAGTGGCCCGGTTCCGGTTTGCGGAATGCAACAGGAAACCGTTCTGCTCCAGAGAAGGATGACGCGTTGTGTGCGGTCATGGGTGGCAGTGTCTAGGAAGGACACGTGCCTTAATTTGTTGTTATTTATTTTGAAGTGTTTTGGAAATTTTAGGTTGGACATGTGTATACAAGGGGGCTTAGATATGATTTCGGTCGGACCACCGATGGGTCGGCTTGCTGGTGCCTTATTGCCGTAGAAATAGGAACATTGCTGCTGTTAGGGAAAAATGCTTTATTTATTTCATTTATTAGAGCAAAAGTAACCATTCAATAAAATACAGTGATTTGAGTTGTTTTTCTGTCAAAGGTGTAAACGCGTATTGATATAGTATTAGCTGAGTATTTTTTTCCCCCTATGACATTTTTCTTTTAGCATAGGTTGGAGATAACTGGAATTTGGAGTCGTCTGGATGGTCGCCACACTCCTACGGTTGGGCCGACGAGGCCACGAGATACTTTTCGGATGCAGCGGACACTCTGATGGAGGAGAAATTATATTTAAAAAAAAAAATATATATATATATATAAGAAAAGATATTAAAAAGAACAGAAAAAAAAATAATAATAAGAAAAGATGGGAAATCTCCCATGTAAAAAAAATATATATATTAATAACGAGAAAAGATGGGAGATTCCTCACGTTTTAAAACTAAAAACGATTGAAAAAAAAGAAAAAAATATATATATAATAATAATGAGAAAAGATGGGAGTTCCCCTCACCTAGAAAAAAAAAATTAAAAGAGAAGACTCCCCACATAAAAAAAAATATGGTTGAAAAAAAAAATATATGTAAGTATGAAAAAAAAGAAACAATAAGAAAAGATGGGAGGCCCCCTCCATAAAAAAAAAGAAAAGAGTAATAAGGATAAAAAAAAAAATCGGAGGTCTCCCCATACATACATATTTAAAAAAAAAAAAAAACAATGAATATATATAAATAGTAGAATACATATTTGTTAAAAAAAAAAAGGGGAGAAGATTTAGAGATCAAACATACATATCTATTTAAAAACACATATTTTAAAGCAAAAAAAAATAGTAGCATACTTGTTAAAAGAAAATGAATATATAGACATTAAACATACATATTTAAAAAAAAAAAACTACATATTTCTAAAAAAAAAAAAAAAAAAATTATATATATATTAACACACATAAAAAGAAAAAAAAAAAACAATAATATTTAAAACTAAGTATTTAAGCTAGGTGAACGACGGGGAATATTCCCAAATTAAATTTTGAAAATTATTAGAAAACAAAGTTATTGGAAAAAGGAAATATTGTACTGAAATGTGAGAAGAAAATATACGTATAGTTAGTTAGTCATTCAATTGATAAAATACTCCATTTTTTTATATAGTTAGGGAATTCCGACCCATGTCCACGGGGAACGAGGTGGAGCAACAGCCATCCAGAAAACGGTAGAGGCAGCAGAGAGCAGTAGGCTGACAGGTCTGATGGGTGGCCACATGACGGACATAGGGGTGAATTCCTGTACGGAGCTGATGATCCAACCCCAGATGCAAGGGCGAATTGCGAACGAATCCATCGAGAATTCTATATGCGATGGATTGGCTATTGGTTTGGTTCCAGCGAAACAACATTCCTGTTTAGTTTGTCAGGGATGTCGTCAAGAGGAAAGTTAAGCTGAACTATATCCGTTTGGCAAAGCAGCAAGCCGATTCCTGTGGCGATGACGTAACCTTTTGCATCATTGCGAATCATTTGAAAATTTTCGGTTTTCGCCTTGGATCACCGTTTGCGACAAGTTTCATCATTGAAGGTGATCAGGGGAGTGCTCAGATCTTATGTTGAATACCACAATAAGCACCAATTGACTAACGGGAAATTAACAATCCGTTGCTGAAAGTATTGTCCCCAATGCCGTCATCCAAGTGACAGGCCAAAATTTGTTTTACGAAGCGGCCAGCCAGTCAGTTTTTACTAAAAAGGTGGCCAAGAATCCGTTTCATGAAGCAACAGGCCAACGATTGTCATGGTGTAGTATTGGAATCGAACCACAGGAATGGTTATATGCAACGAGGTGAAAGTTAACGGTCATGCACATGCTAGAGTAAAAAGCCGCATTGTGGTGCCCGATCAGTAAACCAGACAGCGACTGTCGAAATTATCGTCATTAGTAGTATCTTCATCGTCATTAGTAGTATCATCAGCATTGGTTCCGGATTCGTCCTTATCGGTTTGGTCGCTATCAGCAGCCTTAACACCAACATTATCATCAACATCAACATTATCTTCAGCATCAACATAAGCATTATCATCAGCAACAACATTATCACCAACATCAACATCATCTTCAGCATCAACATTATCATCATCATCAGCAGCAGCAGAATCAACAATAGCGGCAGCAGAAGCAGCGTGCCAGTTCAGTGTCGCTGGTAAACGATGTGGGAATCGTTTTCGTGGAAAGGGGGAGGAATGTTGTGAAACAGAGTTTCACATGTATAAGATTAGTATAAGATTAGATTATTGATAACAATAATAATAATAATAATAATAATAATAATAATAATAATAATAATAATAATAACAATAATAATAATAATAATAATAATAATAATAATAATAATAATAATAACAAAAAAAAAAATAATAATAATAATAATAATAATAATAATAATAATAATAATAATAATAACAATTAAAATATAACATAACAGAAACAATAATAATACTGCAAGTAACCATAACTGAAATATAAATTCATTTAATTAATAACGATCGATTTTTCTCGAGCGTAGTTATTAAATGTTTTTTCAAGAAACATACATACAACCCAATTTGGCATGGTAACGTACATTGGCTCATTTGCTTATGTTTGAATTTTGTGTCACTTTCAATGTGGAGCAATACGATATTGTTCCGCATTGACAGGTGTTGTGCTGTTTATTTTTTTTTCGGTTACCATGCGTTGGCTTGCTTATGTTTGTATTCTTTTTCTAGTTTTTTTTTTTTGTATCGCAATGTTCTGTTATTACAATTTTTAGCAATAACATTGATTTAATTCTCTTTTGTTAATTTCCGCGTATATTAAATGTTAACGTATGTCTTTTTGTTTTTCCCACGGTATTTGCGATATTATTATTTGTTTTCTTTTTGTTATTGGTTAAGTATGCCATGGCCATGAACTGCATTGCGTTATGGTTAATGTTTGTTTTTTTTTTATTTATATTATATTATTGCTGTTATTTTATTTTTTGTTTGTTTGTATGTTTGTTTATTTTTTTAATTAATTTTATTTTCAAAATTTAAGATTTGGTATAAGATTTTTGTATAAATAAAGAATAGAGAGTGCAGAACGGCAGCAGATAAAAACTAGAGGCCGCACTGTCTAACTAGTACGGAATATGGTTTTGTTTGTTTTCCTTTTTCTTTCCCTACAGCTACATTGGTGCCGTTTGGGCGCCGTTGAAAGGCGCTTGCCAGCGCTAAAACATAATAGGCGAAGCCGCGTAGAGTCAGATAGGGACTACAACATTTGAGCAAATTACTAAATATTTAAATAAGTTATAGAAATTAGAGCCATTGAGAATATTTATTACATCATTTATCGCAAGTTGAGTTTTGCCAAAATATTGCAGTCTAAATCCGTTATATATTGGGCAAATGCCTAAAAAGTGGAACGTATTTTCAGCTATGTCTGGATTACATAATGTGCATGTTTGAACTAGATTATTTCTGTAGGCCATGGCGTTTAAGTCGAGCATTCCTCCTCTCGCTTTTACAATTAAGCCAGTGATACGGGATGAATAATTTGTAGCAAGGAGTGGAGTTACACTATAATTTAGATGTGAATAGAGATCGTGATTTGAGTTTGATGCCTTAAGTACATTATCTTCACGTTCTTTAACAATTAATAAATCTAGTATTGATTTCCAAGATGAGCTTATTGGTAGGTTTCGATTAGGAGGTGTAAAGTTAAGCACTTGTTGTAGATTTGTCCAATCCTTAGCCCACAACTCGTTTTTGGTTATGATGGCTTCAGCTAAAATTCGTGGAAGTCGGTGGTGGTTCATATTGAGTACTTTGTTAATGTAACAAAAGTGAAGCCTTAGAGTTGATATGTACAAAGAGTTTAAACCAATTTCCAGATATAGCATATAGTGAGGTGTTGTAGAAGGTAGATACAATATTTTCTTAATAAAAAATCTGAACAGCTTTTCTACTTCATCATGTTTTTGATAGCCCCAAACTTGAGCAGAGTACAGCATGATTGATCTAGAAGCAGCATGGAATATTTTAAGCTTATTGTCTTTTGAAATTTTTGGGTGATTTATGTATTTTGACCATGTGGAGTTTATAGCAAGTTTTGATGCAGCTAATTTATTATTAAGGTGTTTTTTGAAGGACAAATTATATGTAATATCAACGCCCAGATATTTGTAGCTATTGACGATCTCGATGTTGTCATCACCAAACTGCCAGTTTAGATTTGTGGATATTCTCGAGCCAGAGCGAAATACAATTATTTTTGATTTATCCAGGTTAATTTTCAAGCACCAATTTGAACAATAAGAATACAGAGCATCGATCATTTGTTGTAGTTCGGCTTGTGAATTCGCTAGTAAGACAATATCATCAGCATAAAGTAAAATTTTAATAATTGTATTTGCAACATTTACACCATTTGGTAATACATCAGCGAGATCATTAACATACAACGAAAACAGTAAAGGGCTTAAGATACATCCTTGTTTTATACCAAGCTCTACAGAAAACGGTTCAGAAAACGAGCTACCATCCCAAATACGGCTTTCAGTGTTTAAATATGAGTACTGTAAAATTCTTATTGGCGCACTGCCAATCAAAAGGAGAGTCTAGAAGGGCATCAGTGAAATACGGCATTGACCAGCTGATTGAAGGTATATTTGAGTTGTTATTCAACAAGGCGCTAAAATGGAATCGAAAATCATCTGCTGTTAAATTTCCTTTTACCGTATGTGTGCGTATCTTCATCGTGTTGGAAAGCTTCCACCATTCAGTGCTGCATTTTATTCTATTTAACTGCTCTAAGTTGTTATTATAATATGCCAGTTTTTTGTTATTACATATCTTCACGTATTTAGCTCTAGCTGTTGAATAACGCAATTTGTTGACATATGAGTGTTGTCTTCTATAGGCTCGTAGCTTTTGCAACATGACCTTACGATGACGAGCGCACTGCCAATCAAAACATTTTTTTCTTAGGTTCAAAAAATTGTTTACTAGGTCCCTTTTACTTTCCTTGTTAAATTCAAAATTATCATCCACTGGTTCATTTGATTGAATATCAATATTACTCGCAAGTAAATTAAGCTTTTCTACATAATTACCATATAAGTTGTTGTTCCAGCGTAATCTTTGCAGTTTATCATTGTGTTCGATATCAGAATAAAAAGTTTTTATGCTTAAACATAATGGCATATAATCGGAGTAGGGTTTGGATGCTATAGCGAAATCATCAACAAATTGCAGAAGACTGTGTGAACAAATACCATAATCAATTACTGAGCTACCCATAACTCCACAAAAGCTATATTCCCCTTCAATGTCCTTTCCAGTCCTTCCATTAAGCACAATGCCACCAAATTTATCTATCAACTCCATTAGTTTCTTTCCTTGTGTGTTAATTACTTTGTCTTTTGAACATCTTAATTCACGTATATGAGGTGTATCTTTTAAAAAGTTAGTATCTAAAACTTGCACATCGGAAATTCTAGCACTTAAATCACCAACTATCAAAAAATTCGAAGGATTTAGTTCCTGCAAGAATTCATCAAATTTTTCTAAGTCTGTATTCCAATTTGTGCAGTTCAAATATCTTGGAATAATATAAAACAAGATACTTCAAGCTTTATGTGTAATATTATATTATTGCGAATATTTAAAAATTTGAATCCATATTTTCTGCGTAATTCCTTTCTGAATCCAAACAGGCAACCACCACTAGCACGACCAGATCTATGAGATTTCTTTGCAGCAATCCATTGCAGAGAATAATTTTGTAGGAAATTTCAAAATTCATATTGCTTATCTGCTACTACGTTTCATATAGGAAAAATACATCAAATTTATTTAAATATGATATAAAATCTCCAAAATTTATTGAGCTTGCTAAATTTGCTACATTATTGGATAATAAGTTACATAAATTAAATTGCTATTGTGAGCTAGTATTTTCCTTGTTTGGGGCACCATTTTGTCGTACTTCTTTAACGCATACATCAGCCTGATAGTTACATTTATTTAGTAATTTATTTAAGTATTCAGCATCGCTACTGGTATTTGCCATAATTTTGTTCTTGGACCACGTATATTGGTTATTATTGATATAAATAGAGAATTCACCGAGTCTTACTTTTACTGTTCTATCATTTTTGCAAATACCTTTACTAAGTTGCCGTAGATTGTATCGTACATTTTGTTCGTCTTCCGCGTAATCTTTTTGTATATATATCGGTTTACCCTTCAAATCCTTTTTGGCAGATGTAACGTTGAAAGCCTGTGTGTGTACTTCACTCAAAAGTAAAGCATGCTCTACCTCTAGTTATCATTCGTGTTGACACGATATTTATGTTAACTTTTAGTATATCTAAACATATTTTACTAAATTCATGTTTTGCAGCATTAACTTTTTCACTTTCTAATCCAGAGACAACTACATTCGAAGATCTTGATCTGCGATCTATGACTTCAAGACGAGAAGTAAATTTTTTCACATCATTTTTTAGTTGTATATTTTCTCTCCTCAGTTCATCAATATCAGCTTTGAGATCAACTAAATCAGATTTCCTAGTAACATCTTGAAGCTTGACGTCTAAAAGGTTACACAATTTTTCCCATGAAAAAACATCCTGTGAATTATTTGGTTCTGGCATGTTTTGGTACGAAGAATGTTTTTTACAATTGTTATTGTCAGTGTACTCTGGTGATGTTAGATGAAGTGGACGTATATTGTTCATCTGCTTTTAATAGCATACCTTAAGGATGACTTCGAAATGCAGTGGTAGTGCTACCAGATATTGTGACTTTATTGGAAGTAGACAGCTGATATCAATACAAATAGGGCGCCAGAAGACAAAACAACATATGCAATCAACAAGTACAATACCAACAGGAAACAATGACAAGACTCACGATAACCACTTTTATCCACGCCGTGTTAAGTTTAAGCTCTTCCGCTTTACAATTAATCCGGAATTGACTGTGAGACACCAACTGCCAAAAATTACAAGCAACATATATGTAGGTCAGCAGCGAAATTTCCACAAAACAGCAACTACAACAGCTCTCCAGCAAAAACTTTTACTTTATAAGAAAATAATATTTTAGTAATTTTATTGAAAAGTGCATATAAAATAAATTTAATTTAGTTTTTGAATATACATATATATGTATTGTTACGCAAATTTTACCAAATTTATGTGAATTTTTTAATATCTTAATGACTTTGCCAAATTCATCAGCTTATGTTGAACGAATGTCTAGTCAAATAAACCTTAATAAAACTGAAGTTAGAAATTCACTGGAAACAAAACCCCTGGAACGGATTTTATTTTCAAAGGATTATTTAAAAGATCATTAAATCGTTTTATTGAAGACTGTTTTGTATTGTACAAAAGTTAGTTTTTATCAATAAAAAAAATATGGTTTATTGAACTCGAAATTTGTTTTTAATAGTTTTTCATCATGAAACTCGTTTTTTTTTCAAAATTTTGACTGAGGAGCCGGAGCCGAAGCACAATTGGCTTTTTTCCAGCTCCGCTCCAACTTATCAAAAATGCCCAGCTCCGGGGCTCCTCGCTCCGGCTCCGACTCCAGCTCCCCAGCCCTGATTATTTTGTTACTCGATCCGACGTATACGACTGCAATGAAGAATTATTTGGCCAGTTAAAAGAAACTATACAGCCATATCCAATTAGCACGATTTAATGTGTATAGCCACCCAACACAACCATTAACTTCGCAATGGAGGTTAGGGCGAGCTATTTAATTTGCAAAAACTTAAACTAAATTAATTAACTAATTATGTCATATAACCGGAAACGCATGCATATAGGTTAACCAACCTATAGGTATATAACCTAAATGCATGCCGATCAGAAACCACGATGACCAAAAAGCAAACACCGAAACATGTTTTCTTTTATCCGAAATAATAGAAAAGACGAAAACGATCTTTCCTCGCTGGAGCGCGAATAACTAGTGTGAGAGAGTTCCTTATACAAACTCTTGGAATAAACAAAAATCCAGATCAAACCAAAGGATTTCCTGAAATAATTTTTCC
The DNA here is from genome assembly GCA_963682025.1 of Cordilura impudica. Classification (NCBI taxonomy): domain Eukaryota; kingdom Metazoa; phylum Arthropoda; class Insecta; order Diptera; family Scathophagidae; genus Cordilura; species Cordilura impudica. The sequence goes on from CAVMKG010000523.1 coordinate 24,250, forward strand.
AATATTTTGTTTACATTTATTATCAATACTCAAACCGCGGTGGAGGGTATCAAAGATTCGGCACAGCCGAATTTAACACTCTTACTTGTTAGTTTTTAGTTTTTATATTTCGTTTTCAATTTTTTAATTTAAGTTTTTAGATTTTGGTTTTCAATTTTAAATTTAAGTTTTTAGTTTTTAATTTTAGTTTTTAATTTTTAGTTTTTTAATTTTAGTTTTAGTTTGTCAATTTTTATTTTTAAGTTTTTTAATTTTTGATTTTTCAATTTTAAAGTTTTAATTTTTATATTTGCTCTTTAAGTTTTAGTTTCAGTTTTTCAATTTTTGATTTTTCAATTTTAAATTTTTTGTTTTTATATCTGCTTTTCAATTTTTAATTTAAGTTTATAGTTATTAGTTTTTTTAATTTCTTGTTTAAGTTTTTAGTTTTTTAATTTTTGATTTTAATTTTTAGTTTTTGTTTTTTAGTTTAATTTATAAAACATGTTTTGAATACTTTTATACTTTGAGTTAATTTTGATTAAATATACAAAATTAGGAGCGCGAAACAAAAATTCTTACAATTATTATTCCAAACAATATTAGAGATTAATTTAAGGAAGTTGTATATTTCTTTCAGTATCATGTTTTTCTTACTGAATACTCATATACAAAGTATACAAATAATCTTTCTTAAATGGCTTATAAATAGCAGGCATGGGCAAATGCGGCCCACGAACGAATTTTATGCGGCCCCATATAAATTAAAAAAAAATTACAAAATTTAATTTAGATTTAATTAAAAAAAAAAAATCGAAAATAGCATCAATACGAGTATAAATTTTCAATAGGGCCACAAAAATAATACAAATTATTTGAATGTAACGTCTGTTAGCATGCTTCATTTTTTCTATTAGAAACTATGTAGCATGTACAAAAAAAAAATGCATTTTAAAAATTGTATGTTTGCAAAACACACTCACGATTTGAAATGCAAACGACAGAGCATAATAATTTTTCTGTCTCGTTTTTTATAGTTCATTATTTTCACGGTTGTCAACTTTAAAATATCAAAAAGCACTAAACCGACAAAAATCGCATAATTTGAAAAAAAAAAAAAACAAAAGTTTAATATCGAGATTAGCCACACACAGCTTCACATGGATTTAAATCAGTGGCATCCTTATGTGATTTCCCTTCTTTCCAAAATTCAATTGTGGATTCATAATTCTGCCATTTCATCAGGTGGATTATTTGCCATCCATTTTCAATACTTGACAAAATTTCAAAATTAGATTCGACTTGTGATGCTAACAGCAATTAAGGATTTGGTGTCACTGATGTTAAAAAAAGCACTAAGCACTAACTCGAAAAATTTTGGCGTCAAAAATTTTAAAAAGCACTAAAAACAGTGCTAAAAGCACTAAGTTGACAACTAACTGATTATTTTATTCTCTTTTTTATTTGCCTTGTTGAGATAAGAGAACTGTGCGTATTTGATTTCTGCGTATTTTTAAAAATTGTAAAACTAGCAGCAAATTTATTAGATGAAAACTGCAAAAACAATAACGGTTACTTTCTTAACATCAACACTATGCATTTAAATACGATTTTGTTAAGATTTTATTTGCTGAAAAAATTCCTTAGTGTTTTAACGATCATTACAGTGTAAAGTTTTATTGTGTTATATGAGTTGTGCCCCCCACATTTTACAAATTATTAATTTAAAGTTTTAGTTGGTAAGCTTTTATATATTATTCTTTTTAATTTGAAAAAATTTCAGTTACCATTAAATTTTTTATACATATTGTACCAACCACTTCATAAAAATTTCATAAAAGCATGTTTTGAAAAATAATTCAATTGAACTTTAAAATTTTGTTTAAAAAATTTAAAAACTAAAATTGGCAAATTGTACGATTTTTTAATTATATCTCATGTTCATTTTATTGAAATTAACTGGTAATACTCAACATATATCGGTCCGGCTTTTTACTTTTAAGGAATTAAAATGGCATCAACGAGCAATAAAAAACGGAATGGACACACATATTCGGATTTGTGGAAAATAAGGGCATACCTCTGTGCCTCATTTGCAAAATTACTGTACCGCATAACAAACTTTACAATTTAAGTAGACACCATGAAAAATTTCACTCACAATTTTCCAAAGATTATCCCCTTAATACTAATCTTAGAGTGACTAAACTGAAAGCATCGTAGTCAAATATTGAAAAAGAACAGAACATTATTTCATCTTTTAGCCATGGAAATGACAGATAACTTGAAGCAAGTTACATAATAGCTTGGGATATTGCCCGTAATAAACGTCCTTATGGGGAAGCAGAATTAAGAAAACACACTATGAAGATGGTTATGAGCATTCTGTGACTGCCGTTTATTTTTGGTGACGACTGTACTTAACAAAAAATGTACAAGTCACATTATGCGAAACGTTATTTATTTTGCAATGTAAAATTTTTGCAAGAATCCCGTTTCGTCAGTATGAGATTTGTATGTATGTTTGTTTTGTTTTTTTGTGCTGTACCATTTAATAAACAACGCCTTATATGGTAATGTCGTTTGCCAATTTTTTTTTAGTTGCAAGAGAAGAAATTCTATTTTTAAACAGTTTATTCATGTGTAAAACTTTTACTCGTTCTCATTCCCACCCATGTTGTCAGCCATTAACATCGGCTTACTTTGTTCTACTCATAGTTAGATGTAGTATTTTTTTTACATAGGGAATTTAGTGAATGTATGAGTATTGGTTACACGTATGAATGAATATGAATGTTCTCAATTAATTGGTGGCGATTTTTTTTAATAAACAGGTTTTTTTCTTGTGATGAATGATTGAATGAAGATAGGTTTGATAGAAAGAAAATAATTTTTAATAAGGGAGTTGAATTTTGATTTTGGAAAGTAAAGGTTGAGGAAAAACCCTCATAAGAATTTAAATTAAAAATGTAAAGTTAAGAAGTTAGACAGTAAAATCAAGATTACAGAAAATTAAAAGTTAAGAAATAAAAGCAAATAAAAAATTAAACGTATACTATAAAAGAGTTATTTTTGCATCAAAAACAGAACAAGAAAATAGAAGTGACAAATTTCGAAAAGAAAAGAAAAAAAACTTTAGATTTTATTGGCATGGGAATAAATAAAATTTTGTGTTAATTAATAATATTTATGTTTGTGCTAAAGAAAGCGTTCTCAGCAAAAATCTAAATTTACAAATCGAACAAATATATTTTGTAGTTATCCTTTAATTCTTAAATTAAGTTTCGTTGAGTGTTGAATGTAATCGATTAATTTGTTGAAAATCGAAAACACAAGAAAGATAGGCAAAAAAAAATAGACGTGTTTCTTGAAAATGGCGCCACCGCCGCCCGATCAAAATTTTTATCATCCACACCAACATCCACACGCTCATCCGCATCCACAGTTGCAACTGCCGCCACAGTTTCGGAATCCATTTGATTTGCTTTTTGACGAACGTACTAAAAAAATTTTCCTAAATAAAAATAAAATTAAGCTAAATTTAAAATTCTCCTAAAATTAAAATTTTCTAAAATTTAAAAATTTTCCTCTAAAATTAAAATTTTTCTAAAAATGAAATTTAGAAAAAAATAAGATTTAGTATTAAAAAAAAAAAAAACAAAAATGTTGATAAATTTAATTTACAATTAAAACCCTAAAAATGAAGGTTAAATAAATTTCTTATATACCCAATGTAGAAAACCAAAACCCAACCAATTCTTTTTAAGTGGGTTACCACCCAAGTTAGATGGACTAGTGGTAACATGGTAGGGAAGGCTTAAGGGGCATAACATTCAGTCCCCAATCCCAAGGTAAGTATGGCCATCCATCCACTAGCGACCATAGAATGTTTTGAGTTTTTTTGTAAATCGCACGTGAAATACTGTAGTGCGGTTTCCCTGGGCCTGATCAAGACCCCACCCATCCGGCGAGCTAGGCCCCACGCCAGCACGTGCGTACCGCAAAGGCTCAGGGAAACAGGAAGCGGAAATTCCACCACAAACCGTACCATTACAGAAATGGCGCCCAACGTGGGGCCTGAACAAAAATAGTCCATTTTTTATTACTTAATTTTTTTTTTTGCCTAAATAGGAACTTAATAATTTATTTTAATTTTTTAACATCTGTGCACCGGGAAAGCACTATAGTTCCTAATTCATTCTATTTTTGCATAAGTGTTCTAAAATTTATTCTTGTTTCGATTTCTGGAATTTTAATTAAATATGTGTAAATCACTATTTACATTTAACCGAAATCGAAACTTGCTTCGAAGCTTTAGTTCACCCCTCAACAATTTAATTTAATTTTTGTGATTTTTTAACTTGCTTTGGTCAGTAAAGGTTATTTCCGGAATTTAAGAATTTCGTTCCAAATAAACCTATACTTATCCGAAATAATTTTTATAGTACGAAATTGTAGCAAAGATTGGAAAACAATTTAAAGTCTCAATTTTTAAATTTTTATTATTAATGGATGGTCATACTTACTTACGGATTTATTAAAAAAAAAATGTAAAATAATTTAAAACTTTTGCGTGGGTTCGATTGGAACCTAATATAATTTTAAAACCTAATTGAATTTTTGTATTGAGCCTAATTTAATTTTAGAACCCAATTTAATTTTCTAAAATTCTTTTTGACATTGATTTGAATTTAATTAATTATGAAATTGATGACATTAACCTAATTCATTATCATTATCATTCATTATCTCATAACATAGCCTAACACCATTTTAGAGCTAGTCATGTATTAAGCCCAACAACACCTCTGTTTAAAGCCTTTATGTTTATGTTCAAAACACCGGTTTTAATTTAGTAAGGCCCCCCAAAACCTCTGCGTCCATGTCCATTTTTAATGAGAGAACTTAAATCACCGAATTTTGAAAGGAACTAAAATCGCTGGTTTAAGGTCTCTGTTAGATATAAGAATCGAATACACTGAATTTTTAAAGTAACCAAAAATCTCTGTGTTGGAATCTTTTCCGTTGAACGATGGATATCGAACCATGTTTTGGAAAACCCCAACAGCGTAAACTGCTGTTTTGATTTCTTTTTTTATATGCAGAAGATTTAAACTCAAGGCAAAGATTTAAAAATGGCAAACTAAAACCCATCCGACCGTTTTCAGTTGATTTTCCCTTTCATGGAAATTAAAATCATCTGTTTTGTGACGGCCGTTTATTTTTGGTGACGACTGTACTTAACAAAAAATGTACAAGTCACATTAAGCGAAACGTTATTTATTTTGCAATGTAAAATTTTTGCAAGAATCCCGTTTCGTCAGTATGAGATTTGTATGTAAGTTAACAACATATTTGTTCAAAAAAAAAAAACAAAACACGCGCAACGACTGATGCAGTGTCATCAGTATGAAAATGAGACCAACAAACGTTCGAAAACATAAATAAAACGCTGAGTCGCGTCTCGCTGTTTTTGCTATAATTGTGCAAGTGGAGCTTTATTTTGTATTTTTATATTATGTGTTTTTTACTTTGAGAATTCAGTATTCTTTTGTCTGTCAATAAACGAGTGCTTCAACTTGAAGCAAAAAAAACAAAGAAAATTGTTTAATTGGCGCCCAACGTGGGGACACCGGGAAACTCGACCAAAAACATCCTTAAAGTGAAAATAACAACAAGGTACAATTTCGGTTCGAAAATACGTTTAAATCGTCCTGCAAGCCAGCACGTCACGTTCCAGGTGGCACCGAACCACACACACCCCAGAGAAAAATATTAAAGACGCCTAAATCGTCCTGCAAGCAGCACGTCGCGCAACGAAGGAGGCAGAAGAATAAGGGCTCCCCAGTAACCTGAAAAATTCAGGTAAAAAGGTGTTGAGGGACTCAACGGCCGCTACCTCCAATGGAAATGTTTATATTATTGTAAGTTTGAAATTAAAAATTTTTTTTGACTAAAGTAATTCAGTGATAATTCAAATAGCAAAAGAAAAAAATGTTTAAGAATTTTAACTATAATTGAATATTAATTCGAAATACATGTTATAAAATTTTGAATAATATAAAAAATTATTATTAGTGATTAAATTTTGTTTGTTGAAAAATCCATATATAGTAAATATAAAGTGAACGAGAAAATAAGATTTTTTTAAATTTAAAGTGAATAATTAAACAAAATTTTTATAAAATTTTTTTCGATATAAAATTTTTAATGATTAAAATGATTAAAATAAGAAAATATTAGTGATTAAAATTTTCTAACAATTTGTTAAATTAATAAAAGGAATCAGTATAGAAATAAAAAAAAGATAATATTTTATGTAACACAAAGAAATTTAATTGAAAAAAACCTAACAATGAAAACTTTTTTTTAAATTGAACAAAAAAATCTTATAAATTAGAATGTGAAATTGAAACGAAAAATATTGACAACATTTTATAAATAATTTAAATTTTTGAGCAATACACTACAAACTTTGGAAAAAATTATACGAAATTAAAAGTGAATAGAATATAGGAAAGTGTTGTGAGATTGAACTGAAAGTGTTTATTGATCTACGATTCTTAGATTAGAATAAAGAGAAACTAGAAATTGAATTGTCAGTGGACTGTATTAAATTTGTCAGATTCGGATCGGACAATGGCAAACCCTAATAATTTAGTGAGGCCACCTATTTTGGGTGTACAGGCAAATCAACCATTTAACATGGTGGACTTGCAGGCTGAAATTAGGAGAATAGTTTCAGAAGCGGTACAGGAACAGACTAGAAATATTGGGAATCCTGCGATTCAAAATGAACAAGATCAGATAATTGAACCGCAGCACAGGAATCACTTAAATGATCTAGATAGGGTACCAGATGTTGTTAGGTGTCTACGAGACTTTGCGGGACAACCAGGGAATACAGCTCTTGGAGGAAATCTGTGGAGAGAATTTTGAACATTTACCAGCATTTAAAAGGGACCCCGAAATATTTCGGAATATTGAGTGTAATCAGAAATAAAATAGTTGGCAATGCTGACGCTATTTTGGAATCCTATAATACTCCCTTGAATTGGGAGAGTATGGCGCGTTGTCTTACTTTGCATTATGCTGATAAAAGGGATGTTAGTACCCTCGAATATCAGTTGACTTCACTGATTCATGGTACTGAGTCGGTCCAGGAATTCTACCAAAGAGTCCACAATCATTTGTCCTTAATACTGAACAAAATAAGTTGTATGGACATAGGACAAGAGTCATTGTGTCTTTTGACACAAACTTACAGGGATAAGGCGCTGGACACTTTCATTAAGGGATTAAAAGGGGATCTACCTAGACTCCCGGCCATGAGGGAACCAGCAGATTTGCCCAAGGCTCTGCATTTATGCTTAAAATTGGAAAACCAGAATTTTAGGAAAAATTATGCAAATAATATAAGGTCTGGACGGAATTTTATACCTGTTCCTCCACGAAACCACATTGCCAATACTTCACGTGGCTTCTATCTAGAATTAGCACATATTCCACCACCGCCTCGACCATATAAACCATTAAATAATTTTCAGGGACAGGCCCCCAGTCGAGGATTTGGTAATAACTACCGAAATCAGGGAGCTTTTCCTAAATATAACCAATATAACCAGAATAATAACCACAGTCTAAACCCGAACCTATGGACGTGGATCAGAGCATGAGGACCCGAAACATAAATTATATGAATAGACCCACAAATAACGGTTGTTTCGGTAAGAGACCTTCACCACCGCATCCAGAAGCACAGAAACAGAGCAGGAATTTCCATTTACAATTGAAAACGGATACTTTAGATGAACAAGAGACGGACATTGACAATTATTTTGACAAAATTCAAGTAGAGAACGAATCTAATGGGGAAACACTAAATGAATATGTGGATCAGATAAATTTCAATGATGAGCACGACAATTTTAACGAAATTCATTTTTTAGACTAAATTCGTCCACCCTGCCATATTTTGAATGCAGGATGGACAACGGGGAAATTCTGAAATTCTTGTTGGATACAGGATCAAATAAAAATTACATTAGACCAAATCTTGTTAAAAACCCTATTCCAAATGAAGATATTTTTTATGCAAACTCAATTGCCGGAAAGGTAGAAATTCGCTATCATGTGAACACGTTCCTTTTTGGACGTACGGACGTCCCAATAAAATTTTTTCTACTGCCCGAACTAAAGACTTTTCACGGCATTGTTGGAAATGATACCCTGAAGGACCTCGATGCCATTATACATACTAAATATAATTATATGACAATAGGACAGGGAAGGAAAATTTTACTTAAAGAACATCCAGCTGATAGTATAAACACGACTTTACTTCGCACTGATCATATGACACAGGGACAAAAAAATGAGTTGAGGAAAACCGTTTCAACATATTCTAACCTTTTTTCAGCCCCCGACGAAAAACTGACGTATACTACGAAAATAATTGGAGAAATACGGACGAATCTGAGGACCCAAAATATTCCAAAACATATCCTTACCCTATGAGCCTAAAGGGCGAAATTGAGTCACAGGTAAAAGTTTTATTGGACGATGGTATTATTAGACCATCAAAGTCTCCTTACAATTCACCGGTGTGGATTGTTCCAAAAAAGCTTGATGCAAGTGGGAAAGAAAATTTAGAATGGTCATAGATTACAGAAAATTAAATTCAATTACAGTCGCAGACAAATATCCATTGCCTGAGATCAATGAGATACTTGCTCAATTAGGCAAGAGCAAATATTTTACAGTACTAGATTTAAAAAGTGGTTTTCACCAAATACCCTTGAAACAGAAGGACATAGAGAAAACCGCCTTTTCCATTAATAATGGTAAATACGAGTTTACTCGCTTACCCTTTGGACTGAAAAACGCACCCGCTATATACGCGCGTTAGATGATATTCTGCGTTCTCATATCGGAGAAAGATGTTACGTCTATATAGACGATATCATTATATTTAGTCCAAACGAGGACCAGCATATTAAAGACATTAATGAGGTATTTCGAACCTTGCATGAGGCTAACATGAAGGCTCAACTAGATAAGTGTGAATTTTTTAAAGATGAAGTTGAGTTTTTGGGTTTCATCATTTCTCCTCAAGGCGTATGGACTAATCAAAAAAAGGTTGAAGCAATTTTAAGTTTTCCATATCCTAATACATTGAAGGATCTCCGATCTTTTCTCGGCCTATCAGGCTATTACCGCCGATTTGTTAAGGATTATGCTAAGATAGCAAAACCCCTGACGGGCCTCTTAAGAGAGGGAGAGGGACGAGTGTCCCGAAACCAATCAAGTAGGAAGGTGATAGAGCTTGATGATTCGGCCAAAACGGCATTCAACAGGATAAAGAATATTTTGGCATCAAGGGACGTTATATTGACTTATCCAGATTTTAATAAGGATTTTGAACTAACGACGGACGCTTCAAACTATGTGATAGGAGCTATGCTGAGCCAGGAAAATAGACCAATTACATTTATATCGAGATCCCTTAGTAAGACTGAGGAGAATTATGCTGCTAACGAGAGAGAAATGTTAGCCATAATTTGGGCTTTAGATTCACTACGAAATTACCTTTACGGTCGTGCTCGGGTCATTATATTTACAGACCATCAACCTCTCACTTACGCTTTAACCAACAAGAACAATAATGCTAAAATGAAACGATGGAAAGCAATATTGGAGGAATATAACTATGAACTCCATTATAAGCCAGGCAAAAGTAATGTGGTTGCTGATGCCTTGTCCAGACCTCCACATGAAGATGCTATCCATGTCAATTCCTTGACGGCTACAGTGCACAGCGATGACAGTTCCGGAGAAAATTTGATACCTTCGGTTGAATGTCCCGTCAATGTTTTGAAAAACCAAGTTTTTATCCTTGTGGGGGAAACATCTGAATATCAATTCAAACTACCTTTCCCAAGATTTCATAGACACATTATTACGGCTCCAAGCTTTTCGGATGATGATCTTTTGAGAATTCTGAAGAGATATCTTAATCCGAGTGTGATCAATGGTTTGACTACTTGCGAGAGTATAATGGGAAAAATACAAAGAATATACCCACTTCACCTCGCGCGATATAGAACTAGATATACACAGACTCGGGTTGAAGACTTAACTGATGCACTTAGACAGGAGGAAGAATGCTTGAAGGTCCATAAAAGAGCGCATAGAAATGCTAAAGAAAATAAGATGCAACATATTGAAAAATTCTATTTTCCGAAAATGAGTGACAAATTTAATAGCATAATAACTCAATGTAAGGTCTGTAAGGAGGGAAAATATGATCGCCATCCTAACAAGTCTAATATATCATCCATCCAATTCCTCAATATGCTGGGGCAATATTACACATAGATATTTGGTCCACTGAAAAACATCTTACACTAACTGCAACAGATAAACTAACAAAATACGCTCAGGCGATGACAATAGATTCAAGATCAATCGCTGATATTAGAGAACCATTGCGAAAAATTTTGTTCAACTTTGGAGTGCCTAGAATCGTTGTTGTAGATAATGAAAAGGCCTTGAATTCGGATTCGATTCAATTTATGATCGAGGATCAACTGAATATATTAATTTTTAGAACTCCTCCATATAAGAGTACTGTGAATGGCCAGGTTGAACGTTTTCATTCCACTTTGGCTGAAATTATGCGTTGCTTGAGAACGGAAAAGACACATAGAAGTTTCGAGGAATTGTTAGACAGAGCAGTTTATGAATATAATTGCACCATACACTCTACGACTGGTAAGAGACCAATAGAGTTGTTTTTTGGAAGAAAGGTTAGCACCAGCCCAGAACAATACGAAATGGCAAGAAGAGAAAACATAGAAGCAATAGTGAGAAAACAGGAAATGGATAAGAAGGTTCACAATAAGAAAAGGAAACCATTTAAGGATTATACACCGGGTCAGAAGATTTATGTTAGAATAAATAAAAGATTGGGCTCAAAACTTTCAGCTCGATATAAGGAAGAAGTAGTTAAAGAAAATAGAAAAAGCACTATATTAACAGAATCCCATAGAATAGTGCATAAAGACCATATACGAAATTGAAACTGAGAAATTCTTTTTGTCTTCTTGTTTTTTAGGTTGGCTTTGCCAATGCTGAGGGCGGGAGTACAGATACTTAATTACACGGACTCATATGTGGTGACCATAGGTAACGGATACGGGAAAATTCAGGACGGGACATTCAAGTTTATACACCCAATAAATCTTAGCTCTTATGATGACATTTTACAGAGGACAAAACATTACGTGGATAATTACATACCTAAAACGAATTCACTTTACCCGACAATGTATTACGAGTTACACCAGACTATGGATCTGCTGGATACTCTTAAAAATGTGACACCAGGGAGACAAATTAGATCCATCAATGTTATAGGCAAAATTTGGAAATTTATTGGCGGATCGCCTGATCATGACGATGCTGAGTTGATTTATAAGACATTAGACGAGATAATCAGCAATAATAATAAACAGGTAGTAATAAATACAGATTTTGCCAATCAATTGAATAATATTACTAAATTAAATTTTTAAATGCAATACGGAAAGATAATTATATTATAGATGAAAATATTGAAATAATAAGAAATAAAATAAGATTAGCTAAAGAAGGAATTATAAATATTAAATATGCCATACAATGCGCAAAAATTAATGTAATAAACTAATTTTTGTTGAATAAAAAAGAAATGATATTAACAATGAACCAATTAAAAGAGGAAAATATGCCATTCAGTAATTATTGAAGAGGCATTAGAATTGGCAACTATTAATGTTTTAAGTAATGATACAAACCTTTTGTATATTGTTAAAATTCCCATAACAAATTCTGTTTTATATAAAGATATGATTGTAAAACCTATTATAAAAAATGATTCCATAATAAATATAAATTTTAATGAAATATTGATAAATGAAAATGAAATTTACGCTATAAAAGATAATTGTAAAAGTTATAATAAAATTAAAATATGTAAGAAAAACCAATTGTTAGATTTAAGTACAGACAATTTTATTAGAAATATTTTATTTGGAAAAAAATCCTCATGCACAATAAGCACAGCCCATCATATATCACGTGTTGATGAAATTTCAGACGGAGTTATCCTCCTGAATAATGCAAGTAGAATGATTACATCCAATAATATAACGTACAAATTAAGTGGCACATTCCTCATTAAGTTCGACAATGCCACGATAACGATCGGTGACAACACTTATCAAAATTTAGAAGCACCTCAACTGATACCAATCCCAGCCACCACGCAAGTAACTCCAACTGAAGAAAGGAGATTAAATATATTGTCCCTGGAGTCACTTCAGGAATTACATTTTAATAACATAAAAACCATTCATAGCATAAGGAAGGGAGCATGGGTTACAATATTGGAATGATCATTACATTTCTGATCACGACTAGCTTGATAATTTGGGTGATCATAAAAATTCTGAGAAAACCTGCAACAACATTGATTTGGCATCCTACAAGCGTTCTACAAGTAGAAGAAGAACAAAGGCCAAAATCGAGCAGATTGCATGACTTACCTTATTTTTAAACGATCGTGGACGATCGTATTTAAGGGTGGAGGAGTTAACAACATATTTGTTCAAAAAAAAAAAAACAAAACACGCGCAACGACTGATGCAGTGTCATCAGTATGAAAATGAGACCAACAAACGTTCGAAAACATAAATAAAACGCTGACGTCGCGTCTCGCTGTTTTTGCTATAATTATGCAAGTGGAGCTTTATTTTGTATTTTTATATTATGTGTTTTTTACTTTGAGAATTCAGTATTCTTTTGTCTGTGAATAAACGAGTGCTTCAACTTGAAGCAAAAAAAACAAAAAAAATTGTTTAATTTGTATGTTTGTTTTGTTTTTTTGTGCTGTACCATTTAATAAACAACACCTTATATGGTAATGTCGTTTGCCAATTTTTTTGTTGTTGCAAGAGAAGAAATTCTATTTTTAAACAGTTTATTCATGTGTAAAACTTTTACTCGTTCTCATTCCCACCCATGTTGTCAGCCATTAACATCGGCTTACTTTGTTCTACTCATAGTTAGATGTAGTATTTTTTTTACATAGGGAATTTAGTTAATGTATGAGTATTGGTTACACCTATGAATGAATATGAATGTTCTCAATTAATTGGTGGCGATTTTTTTTAATAAACAGGTTTTTTTCTTGTGATGAATGATTGAATGAAGATAGGTTTGATAGAAAGAAAATAATTTTTAATAAGGGAGTTGAATTTTGATTTTGGAAAGTAAAGGTTGAGGAAAAACCCTCTTAAGAATTTAAATTAAAAATGTAAAGTTAAGAAGTTAGACAGTAAAATTAAAATTACAGAAAATTAAAAGTTAAGAAATAAAAACAAATAAAAAATTAAACGTATACTATAAAAGAGTTATTTTTGCATCAAAAACAGAACAAGAAAATAGAAGTGACAAATTTCAAAAAGAAAAGAAAAAAAACTTTAGATTTTATTGACATGGGAATAAATAAAATTTTGTGTTAATTAATAATATTTATGTTTGTGCTAAAGAAAGCGTTCTCAGCAAAAATCTAAATTTACAAATCGAACAAATATATTTTGTAGTTATCCTTTAATTCTTAAATTAAGTTTCGTTGAGTGTTGAATGTAATCGATTAATTTGTTGAAAATCGAAAACACAAGAAAGATAGGCAAAAAAAAAATAGACGTGTTTCTTGAAAATGGCGCCACCGCCGCCCGATCAAAATTTTTATCATCCACACCCACATTCACACGCTCATCCGCATCCACAGTTGCAACTGCCGCCACAGTTTCGGAATCCATTTGATTTGCTTTTTGACGAACGTACTGGTGCAATCAACTATAATTACATACAACCATATGGCGGTAATGTTTACTTTATTATTAAAAAACTTTCTAGAAATATAAGGAAAATTTGTCTATATATAAATTTAAACTAAAAAAAAAAATTTTTTTTTTACTACATTAATAAAATTTTCGAAATATTAATTTTAACTAAAAATTTTTCCGCATTAATAAAATTTTCTATGTTGTGATATTAAGCTTCCTATGGTCGTCCTAAGCAGGAATAATTAAAACAAATATGCTGTAATTTTGTTTTCTGTCTGCGACGTTTCGACACTATGGTTGGTGTCCTCATCAGGCGTCTAATTTTATTTAATAATAATTAAGAATATACATTTATTATCACTTAACAAATTTATGTGAATTTTTTTTTTATAAAATAATTGTTACCTTAATAGTATTATTACACACTTAATCTAAATTTTACATTTTAATTTTATTTATTAAGTACTAAATTGTACGTGTTACTAATGTGATCACTGTCTTCTTTAATGTTTACTGTTTTGTCAATATGTTTCTTAATATGCAAACTTTCAAGTGTTATTCTTTTATAAGAAACATATTGACAAAACAGTAAACATTAAAGAAGACAGTGATCACATTAGTAACACGTACAATTTAGTACTTAATAAATAAAATTAAAATGTAAAATTTAGATTAAGTGTGTAATAATACTATTAAGGTAACAATTATTTTATAAAAAAAAATTCACATAAATTTGTTAAGTGATAATAAATGTATATTCTTAATTATTATTAAATAAAATTAGACGCCTGATGAGGACACCAACCATAGTGTCGAAACGTCGCAGACAGAAAACAAAATTACAGCATATTTGTTTTAATTATTCCTGCTTAGGACGACCATAGGAAGCTTAATATCACAACAAGTAATTACAATCACTGGTCATTAGGAACATATCAAAAAATTTTCTATATATAAATTTAAACAAAAAAAAATTTTTCTACGTTAATAAATTTTCCTAGATATAAAAATTAGACTAAAAAATTTTCTAAATTAAAAATGTTCTAAATTAAAAAATTTTGCTAAAAATAAAAATTATTTAAGTTAACTCCCCTGAAAATTACAAAGAAAGTTCTAATTTTAAGAAAACTATATTCAATTAAATTGTTACTAACTACTTAAGAAAATAGAAATACCGTTAATTAAAATTGCAAACAAATAAAAATGTATACACTACATTTAGTGAAACATTAAATACAAAAGTATAGAAACATCGTTAAGATTAAAATTTTAATAAAAATTTTATAAATTAAAATTATTTCTTTTAAAGATTTTTCTTATTATAAATCAAAATTTTTTCTAAATATAAATTTAAACTAAAAAGTTTCTACGTTAATAAAATTTACTAAATATAAATTTTAACTAAAAATTTTCTAAATCAAGAACTTTGCTATATATAAAATTAAACTAAAAAAATTTTCCTAAACAAAAATAAAATTTAGCTAAATTTAAAATTCTCCTAAAATTAGAATTTTCTAAAATTTAAAAATTTTCCTATAAAATTAAAATTTTTCTAAAAATGAAATTTAGAAAAAACTAAAATTTAGTATTAAAAAAAAAACAAAAATTTTGATAAATTTAATTTACAATTAAAACCTTAAAAATGAACGTTAAATAAACTTCTTATATACCCAATGTAGAAAACCAAAACCCAACCAATTCTTTTTAAGTGGGTTACCACCCAAGTTAGATGGACTAGTGGTAACATGGTAGGGAGGGCTTAAGGGGCATAACATCCAGTCCCCAATCCCAAGGTAAGTATGGCCATCCATCCACTAGCGATCATAGAATGTTTTGACAGTTTTTTTTGTAAATCGCACGTGAAATACTGTAGTGCGGTTTCCCTGGGCCTGAGGCAGACCCCACCCATCCGGCGAGGTAGGCCCCTTCGCAAACAAGTGCTGCCAGCAAAGGCTCAGGGAAACAGGAAGCGGAAATTCCACCACAAACCGTACCATTACAGAAATGGCGCCCAACGTGGGGCCTGAACAACAATAGTCCATTTTTTATTACTTAAATTTTTTTTTTGCCTAAATAGGAACTTAATAATTTATTTTAATTTTTTAACATCTGTGCACCGGGAAAGCACTATAGTTCCTAATTCATTCTATTTTTGCATAAGTGTTCTAAAATTTATTCTTGTTTCGATTTCTGGAATTTTAATTAAATATGTGTAAATCACTATTTACATTTAACCGAAATCGAAACTTGCTTTGAAGCTTTAGTTCACCCCTCAACAATTTAATTTAATTTTTGTGATTTTTTAACTTGCTTTGGTCAGTAAAGGTTATTTCCGGAATTTAAAAATTTCGTTCCAAATAAACCGGTTACTTATCCGAAATAATTTTTATAGTACGAAATTGCAGCAAAGATTGGAAAACAGTTTAAAGTCTCAATTTTTAAATTTTTATTATTGATGGATGGTCATACTTACTTACGTATTTATTGAAAAAAAAAAATGTAAAATAATTTAAAACTTTTGCGTGGGTTCGATTTGAACCTAATTTAATTTTAGAACCCAATTTAATTTTCTAAAATTCTTTTTGACAATGATTTGAATTTAATTAATTATGAAATTGTTGACATTAACCTAATTCATTATCATTATCATTCATTATCTCATAACATAGCCTAACACCATTTTAGAGCTAGTCATGTATTAAGCCCATTTCCAACAACACCTCTGTTTAAAGCCTTTATGTTTATGTTCAAAACACCGGTTTTAATTTAGTAAGGTCCCCCAAAACCTCTGCGTCCATGTCCATTTTTAATGAGAGAACTTAAATCACCGAATTTTGAAAGGAACTAAAATCGCTGGTTTAAGGTCTCTGTTAGATATAAGAATCCAATACACTGAATTTTTAAAGTAACCAAAAATCTCTGTGTTGGAATCTATTCCGTTGAAAAATTAAAAATTAAAAATTAATAATTAAAAATTAAAAATTAAAAATT
This sequence comes from Cordilura impudica, assembly GCA_963682025.1. Lineage (NCBI taxonomy): Eukaryota > Metazoa > Arthropoda > Insecta > Diptera > Scathophagidae > Cordilura > Cordilura impudica. Next base: position 41,112 of record CAVMKG010000523.1, read on the forward strand.
AAAAATTAAAAATTAAAAATTAAAAATTAAAAATTAAAAATTAAAAATTAAAAATTAAAAATTAAAAATTAAAAATTAAAAATTAAAAGTTAAAAATTAAAATTTAAAAATTAAAAATTAAAAATTAAAAATAAAATTTAAAAATTAAAAATTAAAAATTAAAAATTAAAAATAAAAATTAATATTAAAAATTAAAAATTAAAAATTGAAAACTAAAAATTAAAAATTAAAATTTAAAAATTAAAAATTAAAAATAAAAAATTAAAAATTAAAAATTAAAAAATCAAAATTAAATATTAAAAATTAAGAATTAAAAACTAAAATTTAAAAATTAAAAATTAAAAATTAATAATAAATAATTAAAAATTAAAAATTGAAAATTAAAAATTAAAAATTAAAAATTAAAACTTAAAACTTAAAAATTAAAAATAAAAAATTAAAAATTAAAAATTAAAAATTAAAAATTAAAAATTAAAAATTAAAAATTAAAAATTAAAAATTAAAAATTAAAAATTAAAAATAAAAAATTAAAAATTAAAAATTAAAAATTAAAAATTAAAAATTAAAAATTAAAAACTAAAAATTAAAAATTAAAAATTAAAAATTAAAAATTAAAAATTAAAAATTAAAAATTAAAAATTAAAAATTAAAAATTAAAAATTAAAAATTAAAAATTAAAAATTAAAAATTAAAAATTAAAAATTAAAAATTAAAAATTAAAAATTAAAAATTAAAAATTAAAAATTAAAAATTAAAAATTAAAAATTAAAAATTAAAAATTAAAAATTAAAAATTAAAAATTAAAAATTAAAAATTAAAAATTAAAAATTAAAAATTAAAAATTAAAAATTAAAAATTAAAAATTAAAAATTAAAAATTAAAAATTAAAAATTAAAAATTAAAAATTAAAAATTAAAAATTAAAAATTAAAAATTAAAAATTAAAAATTAAAAATTAAAAATTAAAAATTAAAAATTAAAAATTAAAAATTAAAAAATAAAAATTAAAAATTAAAAATTAAAAATTAAAAATTAAAAATTAAAAATTAAAAATTAAAAATTAAAAATTAAAATTTAAAAATTAAAAATTAAAAATTAAAAATTAAAAATTAAAAATTAAAAATTAAAAATTAAAATTAAAAATTTAAAATTAAAAATTAAAAATTAAAAATTAAAAATTAAAAATTAAAAATTAAAAATTAAAAATTAAAAATTAAAAATTAAAAATTAAAAATTAAAAACTAAAAATTAAAAATTAAAAATTTAAAATTAAAAATTAAAAATTAAAAATTAAAAATTAAAAATTAAAAATTAAAAATTAAAAATTAAAAATTAAAAATTAAAAATTAAAAATTAAAAATTAAAAATTAAAAATTAAAAATTAAAAATTAAAAATTAAAAATTAAAAATTAAAAATTAAAAATTAAAAATTAAAAATTAAAAATTAAAAATTAAAAATTAAAAATTAAAAATTAAAAATTAAAAATTAAAAATTAAAAATTAAAAATTAAAAATTAAAAATTAAAAATTAAAAATTAAAAATTAAAAAATAAAAATTAAAAATTAAAAATTAAAAATTAAAAATTAAAAATTAAAAATTAAAAATTAAAAATTAAAAATTAAAAATTAAAAATTAAAAATTAAAAATTAAAAATTAAAAATTAAGAATTAAAACTAAAAAATTAAATATTAAAAATTAAAAATTAAAAATTAAAAATTAAAAATTAAAAATTAAAAATTAAAAATTAAAAATTAAAAATTAAAAATTAAAAATTAAAAATGAAAAATTAAAAATTAAAAATTAAAAATTAAAAATTAAGAATTAAAAATTAAAAATTTAAAATTTAAAATTTTAAATTTAAAATTTAAAATTTTAAATTAAAAATTAGAAATTAAAAATTAAAAATTAAAAATAAAAAATTAAAAATTAAAAATTAAAAATTTAAAATTAAAAATTAAAAATTAAAAATTAAAAATTAAAAATTAAAAATTAAAAATTAAAAATTAAAAATTAAAAATTAAAAATTAAAAATTAAAAATTAAAAATTAAAAATTAAAAATTAAAAATTAAAAATTAAAAATTAAAAATTAAAAATTAAAAATTAAAAATTAAAAATTAAAAATTAAAAATTAAAAATTAAAAATTAAAAATTAAAAATTAAAAATTTAAAAATAAAAATTAAAAATTAAAAATTAAAAATTAAAAATTAAAAATTAAAAATTAAAAATTAAAAATTAAAAATTAAAAATTAAAAATTAAAAATTAAAAATTAAAAATTAAAAATTAAAAATTAAAAATTAAAAATTAAAAATTAAAAATTAAAAATTAAAAATTAAAAATTTAAAATTTAAAATTAAACATTAAAAATTAAAAATTAACAATTTACAATTAAAAATTAAAAATTAAAAATTAAAAATTAAAAATTAAAAATTAAAAATTAAAAATTAAAAATTAAAAATTAAAAATTAAAAATTAAAAATTAAAAATTAAAAATTAAAAATTAAAAATTAAAAATTAAAAATTAAAAATTAAAAATTAAAAATTAAAAATTAAAAATTAAAAATTAAAAATTAAAAATTAAAAATTAAAAATTAAAAATTAAAAATTAAAAATTAAAAATTAAAAATTAAAAATTAAAAATTAAAAATTAAAAATTAAAAATTAAAAATTAAAAATTAAAAATTAAAAATTAAAAATTAAAAATTAAAAATTAAAAATTAAAAATTAAAAATTAAAAATTAAAAATTAAAAATTAAAAAATTAAAAATTAAAAATTAAAAATTAAAAATTAAAAATTAAAAATTAAAAATTAAAAATTAAAAATTAAAAATTAAAAATTAAAAATTAAAAATTAAAAATTAAAAATTAAAAATTAAAAATTAAAAATTAAAAATTAAAAATTAAAAATTAAAAATTAAAAATTAAAAATTAAAAATTAAAAATTAAAAATTAAAAATTAAAAATTAAAAATTAAAAATTAAAAATTAAAAATTAAAAATTAAAAATTAAAAATTAAAAATTAAAAATTAAAAATTAAAAATTAAAAATTAAAAATTAAAAATTAAAAAATAAAAATTAAAAATTAAAAACTAAAAATTAATAATTAAAAATTAAAAACTAAAAATTAATAATTAAAAATTAAAAATTAATAATTAATAATTAAAAATTAATAATTAATAAATAAAAATTAAATATTAAATATTAAAAATTAAAAATTAAAAACTAAAAACTAAAAACTAAAAACTAAAAATTAAAAATTGAAAATTAAAAATTAAAAATTAAAAATTAAAAATTTAAAATTAAAAATTAAAAATTAAAAATTAGAAATTAAAAATTAGAAACTAAAAATTAAAAATTAAAAATTAAAAATTAAAAATTAAAAATTAAAAATTAAAAATTAAAAATTAAAAATTAAAAATTAAAAATTAAAAATCATAAATTAAAAATTAAAAATTAAAAATTAAAAATTCAAAATTAAAAATTAAAAATTAAAAATTAAAAATTAAAAATTAAAAATTAAAAATTAAAAATTAAAAATTAAAAATTAAAAATTAAAAATTAAAAATTAAAAATTAAAAATTAAAAATTAAAAATTAAAAATTAAAAATTAAAAATTTAAAATTAAAAATTAAAAATTAAAAATTAAAAATTAAAAATTAAAAATTAAAAATTAAAAATTAAAAATTAAAAATTAAAAATTAAAAATTAAAAATTAAAAATTAAAAATTAAAAATTAAAAAGTAAAAATTAAAAATTAAAAATTAAAAATTAAAAATTAAAAATTAAAAATTAAAAATTAAAAATTAAAAATTAAAAATTAAAAATTAAAAATTAAAAATTAAAATTTAAAAATTAAAAATTAAAAATTAAAAATTAAAAATTAAAAATA
>CAVMKG010000523.1:52500-57500 GCA_963682025.1 Cordilura impudica
AAAAATTAAAAATTAAAAATTAACAATTAAAAATTAAAAATTAAAAATTAAAAATTAAAAATTAAAAATTAAAAATTAAAAATTAAAAATTAAAAATTAAAAATTAAAAATTAAAAATTAAAAATTAAAAATTAAAAATTAAAAATTAAAAATTAAAAATTAAAAATTAAAAATTAAAAATTAAAAATTAAAAATTAAAAATTAAAAATTAAAAATTAAAAATTAAAAATTAAAAATTAAAAATTAAAAATTAAAAATTAAAAATTAAAAATTAAAAATTAAAAATTAAAAATTAAAAATTAAAAATTAAAAATTAAAAATTAAAAATTAAAAATTAAAAATTAAAAATTAAAAATTAAAAATTAAAAATTAAAAATTAAAAATTAAAAATTAAAAATTAAAAATTAAAAATTAAAAATTAAAAATTAAAAATTAAAAATTAAAAATTAAAAATTAAAAATTAAAAATTAAAAATTAAAAATTAAAAATTAAAAATTAAAAATTTAAAATTAAACAATAAAAATTAACAATTAAAAATTAAAAATTAACAATTAAAAATTAAAAATTAAAAATTAAAAATTAAAAATTAGAAATTAGAAATTAAAAATTAAAAATTAAAAATTAAAAATTAAAAAATAAAAAATAAAAATTAAAATTTAAAAACTAAAAAATAATAATTAAAAATTAAAAACTAAAAATTAATAATTAAAAATTAAAAATTAATAATTAATAATTAATAATTAAAAATTAATAATTAATAAATTAAAATTAAATATTAAATATTAAATATTAAAAATTGAAAATTAAAAACTAAAAATTAAAAATTAAAAATTGAAAATTAAAAATTAAAAATTTAAAAATTAAAAATTAAAAATTAAAAATTAAAAATTAAAAATTAAAAATTAAAAATTAAAAATTAGAAATTAAAAATTAGAAACAAAAAATTAAAAATTAAAAATTAAAAATCAAAAATTAAAAATTAAAAATTAAAAATTAAAAATTAAAAATTAAAAATTAAAAATTAAAAATTAAAAATTAAAAATTAAAAATTAAAAATTAGAAATTAAAAATTAAAAATTAAAAATTAAAAATTAAAAATTAAAAATTTAAAATTAAAAATTAAAAATTAAAAATTAAAAATTAAAAATTAAAAATCAAAAATTAAAAATAAAAATTAAAAATTAAAAATTAAAAATTAAAAATTAAAAATTAAAAATTAAAAATTAAAAATTAAAAATTAAAAATTAAAAATTAAAAATTGAAAATTAAAAATTAAAAATTAAAAATTAAAAATTAAAAATTAAAATTTAAAAATTAAAAATTAAAAATTAAAAATTAGAAATTAAAAATTAAAAAATAAAAATTAAAAATTAAAAATTAAAAATTAAAAATTAAAAATTAAAAATTAAAAATTAAAAATTAAAAATTAAAAATTAAAAATTAAAAATTAAAAATTAAAAATTAAAAATTAAAAATTCAAAATTAAAAATTAAAAATTAAAAATTAAAAATTAAAAATTAAAAATTAAAAATTAAAAATTAAAAATTAAAAATTAAAAATTAAAAATTAAAAATTAAAAATTAAAAATTAAAAATTAAAAATTAAAAATTAAAAATTAAAAATTAAAAATTAAAAATTAAAAATTAAAAAATAAAAATTAAAAAATAAAAATTAAAAATTAAAAATTAAAAATTAAAAATTAAAAATTAAAAATTAAAAACCAAAAATTAAAAATTAAAAATTAAAAATTGAAAATTAAAAATTAAAAATTTAAATTTTAAATTAAAAATTAAAAATTAAAAATTAGAAATTAAAAATTAGAAACTAAAAATTAAAAATTAAAAATTAAAAATTAAAAATCAAAAATTAAAAATTAAAAATTAAAAATTAAAAATTAAAAATTAAAAATTAAAAATTAAAAATTAAAAATTAAAAATTAAAAATTAAAAATTAAAAATTAAAAATTAAAAATTAAAAATTTTAAATTAAAAATTAAAAATTAAAAATTAAAAATTAAAAATTAAAAACTAAAAATTAAAAATTAAAAATTAAAAATTAAAAATTAAAAATTAAAAATTAAAAATTAAAAATTAAAAATTAAAAATTAAAAATTAAAAATTAAAAATTAAAAATTAAAAATTAAAAATTAAAAATTAAAAATTAAAAATTAAAAATTAAAAATTAAAAATTAAAAATTAAAAATTAAAAATTAAAAATTAAAAATTAAAAATTAAAAATTAAAAATTAAAAATTAAAAATTAAAAATTAAAAATTAAAAATTAAAAATTAAAAATTAAAAATTAAAAATTAAAAATTAAAAATTAAAAATTAAAAATTAAAAATTAAAAATTAAAAATTAAAAATTAAAAATTAAAAATTAAAAATTAAAAATTAAAAATTAAAAATTAAAAATTAAAAATTAAAAATTAAAAATTAAAAATTAAAAATTAAAAATTAAAAATTAAAAATTAAAAATTAAAAATTAATCATTAAAAATTAAAAATTGAAAATTAAAAATTAAAAATTAAAAATTAAAAATTAAAAATTAAAAATTAAAAATTAAAAATTAAAAATTAAAAATTAAAAATTAAAAATTCAAAATTAAAAATTAAAAATTAAAAATTAAAAATTAAAAATTAAAAATTAAAAATTAAAAATTAAAAATTAAAAATTAAAAATTAAAAATTAAAAATTAAAAATTAAAAATTAAAAATTAAAAATTAAAAATTAAAAATTAAAAATTAAAAATTAAAAATTAAAAATTAAAAATTAAAAATTAATAATTAAAAATTAAAAATTAAAAATTAAAAATTAAAAATTAAAAATTAAAAATTAAAAATTAAAAATTAAAAATTAAAAATTAAAAATTAAAAATTAAAAATTAAAAATTAAAAATTAAAAATTAAAAATTAAAATATAAAAATTAAAGAAATAAAAATTAAAAATTAAAAATTAAAAATTAAAAATTTAAAATTTAAAATTTAAAATTTAAAATTTTAAATTAAAAATTAAAAATTAAAAATTAAAAATTAAAAATTAAAAATTAAAAATTAAAAATTAAAAATTAAAAATTAAAAATTAAAAATTAAAAATTAAAAATTAAAAATTAAAAATTAAAAATTAAAATTTAAAAATTAAAAATTAAAAATTAAAAATTAAAAATTAAAAATTAAAAATTAAAAATTAAAAATAAAAAAGTAAAAATTAAAAATTAAAAATTAAAAATTAAAAATTAAAAATTAAAAATTAAAAATTAATAAATTAAAAATTAAAAATTAAAGATTAAAAATTAAAAATTAAAAATTAAAAATTAAAAATTAAAAATTAAAAATTAAAAATTAAAAATTAAAAATTAAAAATTAAAAATTAAAAATTAAAAATTAAAAATTAAAAATAAAAAATTAAATATTAAAAATTAAAAATTAAAAATTAAAAATTAAAAATTAAAAATTAAAAATTAAAAATTAAAAATTAAAAATTAAAAATTAAAAATTAAAAATTAAAAATTAAGAATTAAGAATTAAAAATTAAAAATTAAAAATTAAAAATTAAAAATTTAAAATTAAAAACTAAAAATTAAAAATTAAAAATTAAAAATTAAAAATTAAAAATGAAAAATTAAAAATTAAAAATTAAAAATTAAAAATTAAAAATTAAAAATTAAAAATTAAAAATTAAAAATTAAAAATTAAAAATTAAAAACTAAAAATTAAAAATTAAAAATTAAAAATTAAAAATTAAAAATTAAAAATTAAAAATTAAAAATTAAAAATTAAAAATTAAAAATTAAAAATTAAAAATTAAAAATTAAAAATTAAAAATTAAAAATTAAAAATTAAAAATTAAAAATTAAAAATTAAAAATTAAAAATTAAAAATTAAAAATTAAAAATTAAAAATTAAAAATTTAAAATTAAAAATTAAAAATTAAAAATTAAAAATTAAAAATTAAAAATTAAAAATTAAAAATTAAAAATTAAAAATTAAAAATTAAAAATTAAAAATTAAAAATTAAAAATTAAAAATTAAAAATTAAAAATTAAAAATTAAAAATTAAAAATTAAAAATTAAAAATTAAAAATTAAAAATTAAAAATTAAAAATTAAAAATTAAAAATTAAAAATTAAAAATTAAAAATTAAAAATTAAAAATTAAAAATTAAAAATTAAAAATTAAAAATTAAAAATTAAAAATTAAAAATTAAAAATTAAAAATTAAAAATTAAAAATTAAAAATTAAAAATTTAAAATTAAAAATTAAGAATTAAAAATTAAAAATTAAAAATTAAAAATTAAAAATTAAAAATTAAAAATTAAAAATTTAAAATTTAAAATTAAACAATAAAATTAAAAATTAAAAATTAAAAATTAAAAATTAAAAATTAAAAATTAAAAATTTAAAATTAAATTAAAAATTAAACAATTAAAAATTAAAATTAAAAATTAAAAATTAAAAATTAGAAATTAGAAATTAAAAATTAAAAATTAAAAATTAAAAAATTAAAAAATAAAAAATAAAAATTAAAAATTAAAAACTAAAAAATAATAATTAAAAATTAAAAACTAAAAATTAATAATTAAAAATTAAAAATTAATAATTAATAATTAATAATTAAAAATTAATAATTAACAAATTAAAATTAAATATTAAATATTAAATATTAAAAATTGAAAATTAAAAACTAAAAATTAAAAATTAAAAATTGAAAATTAAAAATTAAAAATTTAAAATTAAAAATTAAAAAATTAAAAATTAAAAATTAAAAATTAAAAATTAAAAATTAAAAATTAGAAATTAAAAATTAGAAACTAAAAATTAAAAATTAAAAATTAAAAATCAAAAATTAAAAATTAAAAATTAAAATTAAAAATTAAAAATTAAAAAATTAAAAATTAAAAATTAAAAATTAAAAATTAAAAATTAAAAATTAGAAATTAAAAATTAAAAAATTAAAAATTAAAAATTAAAAATTTAAAATTTAAAAATTTAAAATTAAAAATT
>CAVMKG010000523.1:62500-64532 GCA_963682025.1 Cordilura impudica
AAATTAAAAATTAAAAATTAAAAATTAAAAATTAAAAACTAAAAATTAAAAATTAAAAATTAAAAATTAAAAATTAAAAATTAAAAATTAAAAATTAAAAATTAAAAATTAAAAATTAAAAATTAAAAATTAAAAATTAAAAATTAAAAATTAAAAATTAAAAATTAAAAATTAAAAATTAAAAATTAAAAATTAAAAATTAAAAATTAAAAATTAAAAATTAAAAATTAAAAATTAAAAATTAAAAATTAAAAATTAAAAATTAAAAATTAAAAATTAAAAATTAAAAATTAAAAATTAAAAATTAAAAATTAAAAATTAAAAATTAAAAATTAAAAATTAAAAATTAAAAATTAAAAATTAAAAATTAAAAATTAAAAATTAAAAATTAAAAATTAAAAATTAAAAATTAAAAATTAAAAATTAAAAATTAAAAATTAAAAATTAAAAATTAAAAATTAAAAATTAAAAATTAAAAATTAAAAATTAAAAATTAAAAATTAAAAATTAAAAATTAAAAATTAAAAATTAAAAATTAAAAATTAAAAATTAAAAATTAAAAATTAAAAATTAAAAATTAAAAATTAAAAATTAAAAATTAAAAATTAAAAATTAAAAATTAAAAATTAAAAATTAAAAATTAAAAATTAAAAATTAAAAATTAAAAATTAAAAATTAAAAATTAAAAATTAAAAATTAAAAATTAAAAATTAAAAATGAAAAGTTAAAAATTAAAAATTCAAAATTCAAAATTCAAAATTAAAAATTAAAAATTAAAAATTAAAAATTAAAAATTAAAAATTAAAAATTAAAAATTAAAAATTAAAAATTAAAAATTAAAAATTAAAAATTAAAAATTAAAAATTAAAAGTTAAAAATTAAAAATTAAAAATTAAAAATTAAAAATTAAAAATTAAAAATTAAAAATTAAAAATTAAAAATTAAAAATTAAAAACTAAAAATTAAAAATTAAAAATTAAAAATTAAAAATTAAAAATTAAAAATTAAAAATTAAAAATTAAAAATTAAAAATTAAAAATTAAAAATTAAAAATTAAAAATTAAAAATTAAGAATTAAAAATTAAAAATTAAAAATTAAAAATTAAAAATTAAAAATTAAAAATTAAAAATTAAAAATTAAAAATTAAAAATTAAAAATTAAAAATTAAAAATTAAAAATTAAAAATTAAAAATAAAAAATTAAAAATTAAAAATTAAAAATTAAAAATTAAAAATTAAAAATTAAAAATTAAAAATTAAAAATAAAAAATTAAAAATTAAAAATTAAAAATTAAAAATTAAAAATTAAAAGTTAAAAATTAGAAATAAAAAATTAAAAATTAAAAATTAGAAATTAATAATTAAAAATTAGAAATTAAAAATTAAAAATTAAAAATTTAAAATTAAAAATTAAAAATTAAACATTAAACATTAAAAATTAAAAATTAAAAATTAAAAATTAAAAATTAAAAATTAAAAATTAAATATTAAAAATTAAAAATTAAAAATTAAAAATTAAAAATTAAAAATTTAAAATTTAAAATTGAAAATTAAAAATTAAAAATTAAAAATTAAAAATTAAAAATTAAAAATTAAAAATTAAAAATTAAAAACTAAAAATTAAAAATTAAAAATTAAATATTAAAAATTAAAAATTAAAAATTAAAAATTAAAAATTAAAAATTAAAATTTAAAAATTAAAAATTAAAAATTAAAAGTTAAAAATTCAAAATTCAAAATTCAAAATTCAAAATTCAAAATTCAAAATTCAAAATTCAAAATTCAAAATTCAAAATTCAAAATTAAAAATTAAAAATTAAAAATTAAAAATTAAATATTAAAAATTAAAAATTAAAAATTAAAAATTAAAAATTAAAAATTAAAAATTAAAAATTAAAAATTAAAAATTAAAAATTAAAAATTAAAAATTAAAAATTAAAAATTAAAAATTAAAAATTAAAAATTAAAAATTAAAAATTAAAAATTAAAAATTAAAAATTAAAAAATAAAAATCAAAAATTAAAAATTAAAG
>CAVMKG010000524.1:7500-18266 GCA_963682025.1 Cordilura impudica
TTTTAATTTTTAATTTTTAATTTTTAATTTTTAATTTTTAATTTTTAATTTTTAATTTTTAATTTTAATTTTTAATTTTTAATTTTTATTTTTAATTTTTAATTTTTAATTTTAATTTTTAATTTTTAATTTCTAATTTTTAATTTTTAATTTATAATTTTTAATTTTTAATTTTTAATTTTTAATTTTTAATTTTTAATTTTTAATTTTTAATTTTTAATTTTTAATTTTTAATTATTAGTTTCTAATTTTTTATTTTTAATTTTTCATTTTTAATTTTTAATTTTTAATTTTTAATTTTTAATTTCTAATTTTTTATTTTTAATTTTTCATTTTTAATTTTTCATTTTTAATTTTTAATTTTTAATTTTTAATTTTTAATTTTTAATTTTTAATTTTTAATTTTTAATTTTTAATTTTTAATTTTTAATTTTTAATTTTTAATTTTTAATTTTTAATTTTTAATTTTTAATTTTTAATTTTTAATTTTTAATTTTTAATTTTTAATTTTTAATTTTTAATTTTTAATTTTTAATTTTTAATTTTTAATTTTTAATTTTTAATTTTTAATTTTTAATTTTTAATTTTTAATTTTTAATTTTTAATTTTTAAGTTTTAATTTTTAATTTTTAATTTTTAATTTTTGATTTTTAATTTTTAATTTTTTATTTTTATTTTTATTTTTAAATTTTTAATTTTTAATTTTTAATTTTTAATTTTTAATTTTTAATTTTTAATTTTTAATTTTTAATTTTTAATTTTTAATTTTTAATTTTTAATTTTTAATTTTTAATTTTTTAATATTTAATTTTTAATTTTTAATTTTTAATTTTTAATTTTTAATTTTTAATTTTTAATTTTTAATTTTTAATTTTTAATTTTTAATTTTTAATTTTTTATTTTTAATTTTTAATTTTTAATTTTTAATTTTTAATTTTTAATTTTTAATTTTTATTTTTAATTTTTAACTTTTAATTGTTAATTTTTAATTTTTAATTTTTAATTTTTAATTTTTAATTTTTAATTTTTAATTTTTAATTTTTAATTTTTAATTTTTATTTTTAATTTTTAATTTTTAATTTTTAATTTTTATTTTTAATTTTTGATTATTAATTTTTAATTTTAAATTTTTAATTTTTAATTTTGAATTTTGAATTTTTAATTTTTAATTTTTAATTTTTAATTTTTAATTTTTAATTTTTAATTTTTAATTTTTAATTTTTAATTTTTAATTTTTAATTTTTAATTTTTAATTTTTAATTTTTAATTTTTAATTCTCTAATGGGTATTTTTATTCGACCTTATGTTTTAATTTTAATTAAATAAATTCTTCCAGCTCGAGGTCTGTTTTTATTAATTTTATTTTTATTAATTTATTTTTCAATATTTCGCCAACCTCCGGTTGGCATCTTCAGGATCTTAAATTATAAGAATAATAAAACATAGTTACACCACTGTTCAACAGAGACAATAACAAACATAAAAATATATATAAAATATAAAAATTAAACTCACAAAAAAGGCGCGTAACAATAATTAAACATACATGACGTGTCAACGAGTTAACATCTAATATTGCACTAATTGATCTTATTTTATTTTTCTAATTATATGTCTATAGCTATGTGCACAATTTTCTGTGTCCGTTTTATAATTTATTCTCTTTTCCTTTGGTATGTTAATTATGTGTAGCATTTATGTATGTATAGTATGTAAAATCTCAACATTTTCAAAGTCTGGTGTATGTCCTCTCTCCGCACAGTGGGCCGAAATATTGAAAAATAAATTAATAAAAATAAAATTAATAAAAACAGACCTCGAGCTGGAAGAAATTATTTAATTAAAATGTAATTTTTAATTTTTAATTTTTAATTTTTGATTTTAAATTTTAAATTTTTAATTTTTAATTTTTAATTTTTAATTTTTAATTTTTAATTTTTAATTTTTAATTTTTAATTTTTAATTTTTAATTTTTAATTTTTAATTTTTAATTTTTAATTTTTAATTTTTAATTTTTAATTTTTAATTTTTAATTTTTAATTTTTAATTTTTAATTTTTAATTTTTAGTTTTTAATTTTTAATTTTTAATTTTTAATTTTAATTTTTAATTTTTAATTTTTAATTTTTAATTTGTAATTTTTGATTTTTAATTTTTAATTTTTAATTTTTAATTTTTAATTTTTAATTTTTAATTTTTAATTTTTAATTTTTAATTTTTAATTTTTAACTTTTAATTTTTAATTTTTAATTTTTAATTTTTAATTTTAATTATTAATTTTTAATTTAATATTTTTAATTTTTGATTTAAAATTTTTAATTTTTAATTTTTAATTTTTAATTTTTAATTTTTAATTTTTAATTTTTAATTTTTAATTTTAATTTTTAATTTTTAATTTTTAATTTTTAATTTTTAATTTTTAATTTTTAATTTTTAATTTTTAATTTTAATTTTTAATTTTTAATTTTTAATTTTTAATTTTTAATTTTTAATTTTAATTTTTAATTTTTAATTTTTAATTTTTAATTTTTAATTTTTAATTTTTAATTTTTAATTTTTAATTTTTAATTTTTAATTATTAGTTTTTAATTTTAATTTTTAATTTTAAATTTTTAATTTTTAATTTTTAATTTTTAATTTTAATTTGTAATTTTTAATTTTTAATTTTTAATTTTTAATTTTTAATTTTTAATTTTTAATTTTTAATTTTTAATTTTTAATTTGTAATTTTTAATTTTTAATTTTTAATTCTTAGTTTCTAATTTTTTTTTTTTAATTTTTCATTTTTAATTTTTAAATTTTAATTTTTAATTTTTAATTTTTAATTTTTAATTTTAATTTTAATTTTTAATTTTTAATTTTTAATTTTAATTTTTAATTTTTAATTTTTAATTTTTAATTTTTAATTTTTAATTTTTAATTTAATTTTAATTTTTAATTTTTAATTTTAATTTTTAATTTTAATTTTTAATTTTTAATTTTTAATTTTTAATTTTAATTTTAATTTTTAATTTTTAATTTTAATTTTAATTTTTAATTTTTAATTTTTAATTTTTAATTTTTAATTTTAATTTTTAATTTTTAATTTTAATTTTTAATTTTTAATTTTAATTTTTAATTTTTAATTTTTAATTTTTAATTTTAAATTTTTAATTTTTAATTTGTAATTTGCAATTTTTAATTTTTAATTTTTAATGTTTAATTTTTAATTTTAAACTTTTAATTTCTAATTTTTAATTTTTAATTTTTTAATTTTGAATTTTTAATTTTTTATATTTAATTTTTAATTTTTAATTTTTAATTTTTAATTTTTAATTTTTAATTTTTAATTTTTAATTTTTAATTTTTAATTTTTAATTTTTAATTTTTAATTTTTAATTTTTAATTTTTAAGTTTTAAGTTTTAATTTTTAATTTTTAATTTTTAATTTTTAATATTTAATTTTTAATTTTTAATTTTTTATTTTTAATTTTTAATTTTTAATTTTTAATTTTTAATTTTTAATTTTTAACTTTTAATTTTTAATTTTTAATTTTTAATATATAATTTTTATTTTAAATTTTTAATTTTAATTTTTAATTTTTAATTTTTAATTTTTAATTTTTAATTTTTAATTTTTAATTTTTAATTTTTAATTTTTAATTTTTAATTTTTAATTTTTAATTTTTAATTTTTAATTTTTAATTTTTAATTTTTAATTTTTAATTTTTAATTTTTAATTTTTAATTTTTAATTTTTAATTTTTAATTTTTAAATTTTATATTTTAATTTTTAATTTTTAATTTTTAATTTTTAATATTTAATTTTTAATTTTTAATTTTTAATTTTTAATTTTTAATTTTTAATTTTTAATTTTTTATTTATAATTTTTAATTTTTGATTTTTAGTTTTCAATTTTTAATTTTTAATTTTTAATTTTTAATTTTTAATTTTAATTTTTAATTTTTAATTTTTAATTTTTAATTTTTAATTTTTAATTTTTAATTTTTAATTTTTAATTTTTAATTTTTAATTTTTAATTTTTAATTTTTAATTTTTAATTTTTAATTTTTAATTTTTAATTTTTAATTTTTAATTTTTAATTTTTAATTTTTAATTTTTAATTTTTAATTTTTAATTTTTAATTTTTAATTTTTAATTTTTAATTTTTAATTTTTAATTTTTAATTTTTAATTTTTAATTTTTAATTTTTAATTTTTAATTTTTATTTCTTAATTTTGATATTTTTAATTTATAATTTTTAGTTTTTAATTTTTAATTTTTAATTTTTAATTTTTAATTTTTAATTTTTAATTTTTAATTTTTAATATTTAATTTTTAATTTTTAATGTTTAATTTTTAATTTTTAATTTTTAAGTTTTAATTTTTAAGTTTTAATTTTTAATTTTTAATTTTTAATTTTTAATTTTTAATTTTTAATTTTTAATTTTTAATTTTTAATTTTTAATTTTTAATTTTTAATTTTTAATTTTTAATTTTTAATTTTTAATTTTTAATTTTTAATTTTTAATTTTTAATTTTAAATTTTTAATTTTTAATTTTTAATTTTTAATTTTTAATTTTTAATTTTTAATTTTTAATTTTTAATTTTTAATTTTTAATTTTTAATTTTTAATTTTTAATTTTTAATTTTTAATTTTTAATTTTTAATTTTTAATTTTTAATTTTTAATTTTTAATTTTTAATTTTTAATTTTTAATTTTTAATTTTTAATTTTTAATTTTTAATTTTTAATTTTTAATTTTTAATTTTTAATTTTTAATTTTTAATTTTTAATTTTTAATTTTTAATTTTTAATTTTTAATTTTTAATTTTTAATTTTTAATTTTTAATTTTTAATTTCTAATTTTTAATTTTTAATTTTTAAATTTTAATTTTTAATTTTTAATTTTTAATTTTTAATTTTAAATTTTTAATTTTAAATTTTTAATTTTTAATTTTTAATTTTTAATTTTTAATCTTTAATTTTTAATTTTTAATTTTTAATTTTTAATTTTTAATTTTTAATTTTTAATTTTTAATTTTTAATTTTTAATTTTTAATTTTTAATTTTTAATTTTTAATTTTTAATTTTTAATTTTTAATTTTTAATTTTTAATTTTTAATTTTTAATTTTTAATTTTTAATTTTTAATTTTTAATTTTTAATTTTTAATTTTTAATTTTTAATTTTTAATTTTTAATTTTTAATTTTTAATTTTTAATTTTTAATTTTTAATTTTTAATTTTTAATTTTTAATTTTTAATTTTTAATTTTTAATTTTTAATTTTTAATTTTTAATTTTTAATTTTTAATTTTTAATTTTTAATATTTAATTTTTAGTTTTTAATTTTTAATTTTTAATTTTTAATTTTTAATTTTTAATTTTTAATTTTTAATTTTTAATTTTTAATTTTTATTTTTTAATTTTTAATTTTTAATTTTTAATTTTTAATTTTTAATTTTTAATTTTTTATTTATAATTTTTAATTTTTGATTTTTAATTTTCAATTTTTAATTTTAATTTTTAATTTTTAATTTTTAATTTTTAATTTTTAATTTTTAATTTTTAATTTTTAATTTTTAATTTTTAATTTTTAATTTTTAATTTTTAATTTTTAATTTTTAATTTTTAATTTTTAATTTTTAATTTTTAATTTTTAATTTTTAATTTTTAATTTTTAATTTTTAATTTTTAATTTTTAATTTTTTATTATTAATTTTTAATTTTTAATTTTTAATTTTTAATTTTTAATTTTTAATTTTTAATTTTTAATTTTTAATTTTTAATTTTTAATTTTTAATTTTTAATTTTTAATTTTTAATTTTTAATTTTTAATTTTTAATTTTTAATTTTTAATTTTTAATTTTTAATTTTTAATTTTTAATTTTTAATTTTTAATTTTTAATTTTTAATTTTTAATTTTTAATTTTTAATTTTTAATTTTTAATTTTTAATTTTTAATTTTTAATTTTTAATTTTTAATTTTTAATTTTTAATTTTTAATTTTTAATTTTTAATTTTTAATTTTTAATTTTTAATTTTTAATTTTTAATTTTTAATTTATAATTTATAATTTTTAATTTTTAATGTTTAATTTTTAAGTTTTAATTTTTAATTTTTAATTTTTAATTTTTAATTTTTAATTTTTAATTTTTAATTTTTAATTTTTAATTTTTAATTTTTAATTTTTAATTTTTAATTTTTAATTTTTAATTTTTAATGTTTAATTTTTAAGTTTTAATTTTTAATTTTTAATTTTTAATTTTTAATTTTTAATTTTTAATTTTTAATTTTTAATTTTTAATTTTTAATTTTTAATTTTTAATTTCTAATTTTTAATTTTTAATTTTTAATTTTTAATTTTTAATTTTAAATTTTTAAATTTTAATTTTTAATTTTTAATTTTAATTTTTAATTTTTAATTTTTAATTTTAATTTTAATTTTAATTTTAATTTTAATTTTTAATTTTTAATTTTTATTTTTAATTTTTAATTTTTAATTTTTAATTTTTAATTTTTAATTTTTAATTTTTAATTTTTAATTTTTAATTTTTAATTTTTAATTTTTAATTTTTAATTTTTAATTTTTAATTTTTAATTTTTAATTTTTAATTTTTAATTTTTAATTTTTAATTTTTAATTTTTAATTTTTAATTTTTAATTTTTAATTTTTAATTTTTAATTTTTAATTTTTAATTTTTAATTTTTAATTTTTAATTTTTAATTTTTAATTTTTAATTTTTAATTTTTAATTTTTAATTTTTAATTTTTAATTTTTAATTTTTAATTTTTAATTTTTAATTTTTAATTTTTAATTTTTAATTTTTAATTTTTAATTTTTAATTTTTAATTTTTAATTTTTAATTTTTAATTTTTAATTTTTAATTTTTAATTTTTAATTTTTAATTTTTAATTTTTAATTTTTAATTTTTAATTTTTAATTTTTAATTTTTAATTTTTAATTTTTAATTTTTAATTTTAATTTTTAATTTTTAATTTTTAATTTTTAATTTTTAATTTTTAATTTTTAATTTTTAATTTTTAATTTTTAATTTTTAATTTTTAATTTTTAATTTTTAATTTTTAATTTTTAATTTTTAATTTTTAATTTTAAATTTTTAATTTTTAATTTTTAATTTTTAATTTTTAATTTTTAATTTTTAATTTTTAATTTTTAATTTTGAATTTTTTATTTATAATTTTTAATTTTTGATTTTTAATTTTAAATTTTTAATTTTTAATTTTAATTTTTAAATTTTAATTTTTAATTTTTAATTTTTAATTTTTAATTTTTAAATTTTAATTTTTAATTTTTAATTTTTAATTTTTAATTTTTAATTTTTAATGTTTAATTTTTAATTTTTAATTTTTAATTTTTAATTTTTAATTTTTAATTTTTAAATTTTAATTTTTAATTTCTACTTTTTAATTTTTAATTTTTAATTTATAATTTATAATGTTTAATTTTTAATTTTAAATTTTTAATTTTGAAATTTGAATTTTTAATTTTTAAATTTTATATTTAATTTTTAATTTTTAATTTTTAATGTTTAATTTTAATTTTTAATTTTTAATTTTTAATTTTTAATTTTTAATTTTTAATTTTTAATTTTTAATTTTTAATTTTTAATTTTTAATTTTTAATTTTAAATTTTTAATTTTTAATTTTTAATTTTTAATTTTTAATTTTTAATTTTTAATTTTTAATTTTTAATTTTTAATTTTTAATTTTTAATTTTTAATTTTTAATTTTTAATTTTTAATTTTTAATTTTAATTTTTAATATTTAATATTTAATTTTTAATTTTTAATTTTTAATTTTTAATTTTTAATTTTTAATTTTTAATTTTTAATTTTTAATTTTTAATTTTTAATTTTTAATTTTTAATTTTTAATTTTTAATTTTTAATTTTTAATTTTTAATTTTTAATTTTTAATTTTTAATTTTTAATTTTTAATTTTTAATTTTTAAATTTTAATTTTTAATTTTTAATTTTTAATTTTTAATTTTTAATTTTTAATTTTTAATTTTTAATTTTTAATTTTTAATTTTTAATTTTTAATTTTTAATTTTTAATTTTTAATTTTTAATTTTTAATTTTTAATTTCTAATTTTTAATTTTTAATTTTTAATTTTAATTTTTAAATTTTAATTTTTAATTTTTAATTTTTAGTTTTTAATTTTTAATTTTTAAATTTTAATTTTTAATTTTTAATTTTTAATTTTTAATTTTTAATTTTTAATTTTTAATTTTTAATTTTTAATTTTTAATGTTTAATTTTTAAGTTTTAATTTTTAATTTTTAATTTTTAATTTTTAATTTTTAATTTTTAATTTTTAATTTTTAATTTTTAATTTTTAATTTTTAATTTTTAATTTTTAATTTTTAATTTTTAATTTTTAATTTTTAATTTTTAATTTTTAATTTTTAATTTTTAATTTTTAAATTTTAATTTTTAATTTTTAATTTTTAATTTTTAATTTTTAATTTTTAATTTTTAATTTTTATTTTTAATTTTTAATTTTTAATTTTTAATTTTTAATTTTTAATTTTTAATTTTTAAATTTTAATTTTTAATTTTTAATTTTTAATTTTTAATTTTTAATTTTTAATTTTTAATTTTTATTTTTAATTTTTAATTTTTAATTTTTAATTTTTAATTTTAATTTTTAATTTTTAATTTTTAATTTTTAATTTTTAATTTTTAATTTTTAATTTTTAATTTTTAATTTTTAATTTTTAATTTTTAATTTTTAATTTTTAATTTTTAATTTTTAATTTTTAATTTTTAATTTTTAATTTTTAATTTTTAATTTTTAATTTTTAATTTTTAATTTTTAATTTTTAATTTTTAATTTTTAATTTTTAATTTTTAATTTTTAATTTTTAATTTTTAATTTTTAATTTTTAATTTTTAATTTTTAATTTTTATTTTTAATTTTTAATTTTTAATTTTTAATTTTTAATTTTTAATTTTTAATTTTTAATTTTTAATTTTTAATTTTTAATTTTTAATTTTTAATTTTTAATTTCTAATTTTTAATTTTTAATTTTTAATTTTAATTTTTAAATTTTAATTTTTAATTTTTAATTTTTAGTTTTTAATTTTTAATTTTTAAATTTTAATTTTTAATTTTTAATTTTTAATTTTTAATTTTTAATTTTTAATTTTTAATTTTTAATTTTTAATTTTTAATTTTTAATTTTTAATTTTTAATTTTTAATTTTTAATTTTTAATTTTTATTTTTTAATTTTTAATTTTTAATTTTTAATTTTTAATTTTTAATTTTTAATTTTTAATTTTTAATTTTTAATTTTTAATTTTTAATTTTTAATTTTTAATTTTTAATTTTTAATTTTTAATTTTTAATTTTTAATTTTTAATTTTTAATTTTTAATTTTTAATTTTTAATTTTTAAATTTTAATTTTTAATTTTTAATTTTTAATTTTTAATTTTTAATTTTTAATTTTTAATCTTTAATTTTTAATTTTTAATTTTTAATTTTTAATTTTTAATTTTTAATTTTTAATTTTTAATTTTTAATTTTTAATTTTTAATTTTTAATTTTTAATTTTTAATTTTTAATTTTTAATTTTTAATTTTTAATTTTTAATTTTTAATTTTTAATTTTTAATTTTTAATTTTTAATTTTTAATTTTTAATTTTTAATTTTTAATTTTTAATTTTAATTTTTAATTTTTAATTTTTAATTTTTAATTTTTAATTTTTAATTTTTAATTTTTAATTTTTAATTTTTTAATTTTTAATTTTAATTTTTAATTTTTAATTTTTAATTTTTAATTTTTAATTTTTAATTTTTAATTTTTAATTTTTAATTTTTAATTTTTAATTTTAATTTTTAATTTTTAATTTTTAATTTTTAATTTTTAATTTTTAATTTTTAATTTTTAATTTTTAATTTTTAATTTTTAATTTTTAATTTTTAATTTTTTATTTTTAATTTTTAATTTTAATTTTTAATTTTTAATTTTTAATTTTTAATTTTTAATTTTTAATTTTTAATTTTTAATTTTTAATTTTTAATTTTTAATTTTTAATTTTTAATTTTTAATTTTTAATTTTTAATTTTTAATTTTTAATTTTTAATTTTTAATTTTTAATTTTTAATTTTTAATTTTTAATTTTTAATTTTTAATTTTTAATTTTTAATTTTTAATTTTTAATTTTTAATTTTTAATTTTTAATTTTTAATTTTTAATTTTTAATTTTCAATTTTTAATTTTTAATTTTTAATTTTTAATTTTTAAATTTTAATTTTTAATTTCTAATTTTTAATTTTTAATTTTTAATTTTTAATTTTTAATTTTTAATTTATAATTTTTAATGTTTAATTTTTAATTTCTAATTTTTAATTTTGAATTTTGAATTTTGAATTTTTAATTTTTAATTTTTTATATTTAATTTTTAATTTTTAATTTTTAATTTTTAATGTTTAATTTTAATTTTTAATTTTTAATTTTTAATTTTTAATTTTTAATTTTAATTTTTAATTTTTAATTTTTAATTTTTAATTTTTAATTTTTAATTTTTAATTTTTAATTTTTAATTTTTAATTTTTAAGTTTTAATTTTTAATTTTTAATTTTTAATTTTTGATTTTTAATTTTTAATTTTTTATTTTTATTTTTATTTTTAATTTTTAATTTTTAATTTTTAATTTTTAATTTTTAATTTTTAATTTTTAAAATTTAATTTTTAATTTTTAATTTTTAATTTTTAATTTTTAATTTTTAATTTTTAATTTTTAATTTTTTATTTT
>CAVMKG010000525.1:0-27576 GCA_963682025.1 Cordilura impudica
GTATGTCTTTATAAATGTAAAGTTTGTAATCCACTTCTCTGGTTTCTAGGTCAATCCACGTCATCAAGTTGCAGCATAGGCAATCGTTGTATGATGGTAATTGATGTGCCTTATTTGTAATGGCAATTCATTCAATACTTGTTGGTGTAGTTTACGCTGAATATCAGATATGTTTTGAAGTTGATCAGAATAGTTTTGATGTTGAAATTTTCACCAAATGATTGCCTTTCAATTGGATAGATGATTTTGCATAAATGTTGCAGAGCTACAGTTCCATTAGTGACCGCAGCCATATCACGATCTGAATGGAAGAGCGAGCAATGCTATAGTAAGATGGGCATACTGGGAAGAGTTAAAAGCCGTCGTTTTTATTTTTAGGAATTCCATCAGATGGTGATGGTGATTCAGAGGGCTGCAGTTTGCAATTGTCGCTTAATGTTGTAGCCTGTTGATTTGGTTTTTGCTGCCATTCTTCATCGTCGTCTTTAACTCTAGGAAGTGGCGCCAGATATCGAATTGCTCGCTTAAATACGCCTGAAGCCGTTTTAATATCTGCAACTCTTACTGTTTCGTCGATACCTTTATAGGTTTTTATTACTCGTCCTAAAGGCCATTTCATGACTGGAACGTTATCCTCCTTGACGACAACAATATCACCTTCTTTAAGGTTTTTCGACCGCTCTTGCCATTTATTCCGGTATTGTAGTTCGTTGAGGTAGTCCCTCGACCACCTGTTCCAAAATTCATGTTTCAGGTGAGAAACTAACTTCCATCTGGTTGCCAAGCTAGAGTTTATGGGTTTAGCCTGTGCATCAATTTGGGCTGCCAATGGTTCTCCGATTAGAAAATGTCCTGGAGTGAGGGCAGCTATGTCGTTAGGATCATTTGACAAGGATGAAATTGGTCGGGAGTTCAGTATTGCCTCAATTTCAATTACCAGTGTTTCTAGTTCCTCCTATGTCAAAGATGCATTACCTAAGCTTCTGACAAGAAGATGCTTTGCGGATTTAACTGCGGCTTCCCATAGGCCCCCAAAGTGTGGCGCTCTTGGGGGTATGAAATTAAATCGTATACCCTTTTTGTTGCATGCATTTGTGATTGCTGCTTGAGTGCCGGAAAAGTAAATTACCGTTGATAGTTCAGGCAATTGATTTTTAGCTCCGACAAAGTTTGTCGCATTATCAGAATATAAATTTTGGCAGTGCCCACGCCGGCCGATGAATCTTTTAAGAGCACCAATAAATGCGTCGGTGGTGAGATCACTCACAAGCTCCAAATGCACCGCCTTCGTAGCAAAGCAACAAAATACTGCAATGTAAGCCTTGTGCGGCCTTTTTCCACGCAGTTTGTAGTGTACTGTTATTGGACCACAGTAGTCGACTCCAGAGTTTATGAATGGTCTTGCTGGTGTCACTCGTGTAGAAGGCAAATTTCCCATTAATTGGTTGAATAGCACTGGTTTGTCTCTGCTGCATACTGTACAACGATGAAATGTGGCTCGAGCCATAATTTTTCCTTTTATTGGCCAATACCGTTGTCGCACAATTCCAAGTAACGTTTGTGCACCACAATGTTTATTGCTTTTGTGAGTCATTTCAAATATTATTTTTGAAATGGGATCATTGTGCGGGATGAACAACTGATGTTTTGAGTCATATGCAAATGATGAAGCGTCTAGTCGACCGCCAACACGAATTAGGCCATCTTTGTCCAAAATGGTGAAAGATTGCTTAAACTGCATGCTCCTCGTAATTCATTGTATCTCTTCAGCTGCTGAATTTCCTCTTTAAATTCTGACGTTTGCAGTTGTTTGATGATTGGAACTAGTGATGAATCCAATTCCGTCATCGTTAAAGACATTTGAACCTCTCGATGCTCTCTTTTACGCCTGGTATGGTTTATGAAGCGCAAAACGTATCCTACAATTCGCTGTAGGCGATGGAAAGAATTCTTGTGTTTGATATTATATATAAAATCAGGCTCAGCTAATGTTGCGACAAGTGATTCGGGTGCCTTTCGTTTTCTTTCTATATTGTTGTTGATAGAAGAACTTGGATTGAATCTTGGGGGCCAACCTGTTCCTTTGCCATGTAGGAATAGTGGTCCACAGAACCATAAGGTACATTCCTTTAATGCCCTTGGTGACATTCCCCGAGATAAAATGTCTGCTGGATTATATTTTGAGCTGACGTGACGCCATTGTTCAGCTCGTGTCATTTCTTGGATGACTGATATTCGATTTGCCACAAAGGTATTAAATAATGCTGAGGATGAGTGTATCAATGATAATACAATTTCTGAATCAGTCCAAAACCATATTGGACTTGTAAATTGAAGATCAGCTGTGATTTTGGCTGCTAACTGCGCTCCGAGGACTGCTGCACACAGCTCCAGTCGTGGTATTGTTTGTTTTTTGAGTGGTGCTACTCGAGATTTGGCACATAACAATCGTGTTATGATCGTGCCGTTTTTACATACTGATGGAATATATGCTGCTGCTCCATATGCTTTCTCCGATGCGTCAGTAAAGATGTGTAACTGAGTGGCTTCTGGAACTTCTCCTTTAAAAATGTGCCTTGAAATTTGCAGTGTTTCTAATGCGTTCAGGTCTGAGCGGAATGTGAGCCATTTTGTGTGCAGCTCTTCGGGCAAACATTGATCCCAGTCCAATTTTAGTTCCCACAAACTCTGAATGAGAATTTTTGCTGCTACCACAATTGGAGAAAGGATTCCTAATGGGTCGAAAAGTCTGGCAAGATCTGACGTGACGCTGCGTTTCGTAATCCTTTTGACCGCTTTGACGTTAACCTTAACGCAGAGTTTATCATCCTTCGGCAGCCATGTGAGTCCTAATGTTTTAACTGAGTCAGCTTTTGTGTTTTCAAAATCTAAATTTACTTCTAGATTTCCTTGTGGAATATTTCTGAGCAGTTGTGGATGATTTGCACACCATTTTCGTAAGTTGAAACCACTTTCATTCATGATCAGGGTTAGCTGTTCTTGTAATTGTATTGTAGCTACTAAGCTGTCTGCGCCACCCAGGCCATCGCCAGTTGCTGTTGACACCTTGTTGTTAAATAGGGTGCAGCTCTTGTCCCATATGTAACTGTGTTGAGATGGTAATACGTTATGGGTTTTTTGGCATCTTTTCTCCAAATGATGAGTTGAAATTTGCGATCTTCGGGGGAAATTACGACTTCTCTATAAATTTTTTCGACATCAGTGGTGAATACAAATCTTGGAAATCGAAATCTTAGTAGTATAGAGAATAGTTCGCTTTGCACTGTCGGACCCGTGTACATGAGGTCATTTAGTGAATGTGCTGACGTTGTTTTGGCAGATGCATCGAACACTACTCGCAGTTTTGTGGTGGAACTCTCAGGCCTTAACACGCAGTGATGTGGAATGAAATAGTTAGGTGATAGGATTGCATCTGATGATATCTTCGTCATGTGCCCCAGTGCCTCATATTTATCCATAAAATTTATGTATTCACTTCTTATTTCAGGAGTTTTCTGCAGTCGACGCTCAAGCGAAAGAAATATGTTAAGAGCAATTCCATGTGAATCGCCTAGAGCATCAGGGCTTTGATGAAATGGTATCTTTACTACGAATCGATTTTCGTGGTTTTTGAAGGTATTTTGCGTGAAGTGTTCTTCACATTTTCTTTCTAACATGGAGAGTGGTTTGTCATTGGTTTTAATTTCATCTAACTCCCATAGGCGAGCTATGGAGAGCTCGAGACTTTCATCGGCGGTGCATACTCCACATGCTTCCTCTGAGCGGTGTTCTTTCTGAATTTTACCTGAAACAACCCACCCGAATACTGTGTTTTGAAGTAGTGGTAATTGTTCAGATAACTTAATTTGTCCAATCGATAGCAGTTGATGGTAGTGTTCCGCCCCCCATAGTATGTCGATTTTGTCGGGACGGTTATAAATTGGATCAGCTAGTACTAGATTTTTGGGTAGTGACCAGTCATCTGTGTTGATGAATTGTGATGGTTGCGGCGCAAGGATGCGAGGCAATACAAGTGCTTCGAGTGAAGTTGAAAAACCATTAATTCGAGATTGTATTGCCACATTTATCCGATGTTGAATTCCGGTGTTTGTTGCGCCAATTCCGCTGATGTTTACTGATGATGGCTGCATTGATATGCCAAGACGTTTTACTAGGCGCTCAGTGACGAAATTTACTTGAGATCCTGAGTCTAGCAAAGCTCGGCACTCAACTTCTGTATGTTCGCTCTTAACCCTTACCAATGCTGTGCTAAGTAGAACATATGAATTTGATGATTGCTTATTGGCAGCAGCTAAGGAAGTGCTTTCTGATTCTTCTGGTAAACAAGTACTCAAAGAGGTGGTGTCTGGCTTATCTCTTGTAAATAGTGCTGTGGCAGCCGGTGATGTTTTGTTTTCGTTAGATGATTCTTGCCTAGATAAAAATTTTGTTGATTCAAGGTATAGCATCGAATTGTGTTTCTTATTGCATTTTGTACATGACCTGGATGTGCAAATTTTTGTGGAATGGCCTGATTTTAAACAATTGACGCATAATTTATGTTTTTGTATGAATTTCAGTCGATCGTGTGGTGTTAGTTGTTGAAACCCTTGACACCGAAACAGTGGATGAATGTCCTTTTTGCAAAGTTTGCATGTCTCTTTATTTTGGTTGAATGAAGTACCAGAAGCACATGCCTTTGAAGATGATTTTTCCTTCTGACCCATAACTTCCATTGATTGAAAGTGTGTTTCCAGGAATGCCAAAAAATGTGTGATCTTAGGAAGTTCTTTTGGATTTGTTATTGATCGCTCGTAAGGAACATGTATTCCACGATCCAATTTTTTAACTAATAGATGTAGCAAAATCGGGTCCGAAGAGGTTGTGTCGACGCCAATATTTTGTAATGCATGTAAGCATTCCTGTGTGATCAAGCAGTTGTTGAATTAATGTTGTGACAAGAACTCGCTTATTATTGTAGCGCTCTTGTAACATTTTCCATGCTGTTTCATAATTGTCAGCTGTAGCGGAAAGGTGACTTATCAGGTTCCCCGCTTCTCCTCCAGCAATGTTAGTATAGTGCCTGATGAATAGACTGCATGTGCAACGGTGATTTAGCGTATTAAGAGTTCCTTACCACTGGTGGGGGGAAACTCAAAACGTCCATCACGTCGGGGTCACCAAAAATGTTAATGACAGGCTGTTTTGCCTGATTAACTTGTTATTTGTTATTGTTTATTATCCAGGTAATATACCAGGATAATGTAAAATTGTTTATTTGTTAATGACAGGCTGTTTTGCTTGATTAACTTGTTATTTGTTATTGTTTATTATCCAGGTAATGTACCAGGATAATGTAAAATTGTTTATTTGTTATTGATTATTATCAAGGTGATGCACCAAGATAATGTGAAAGTTAACGCAAGCACTTGAAACTTGGTTAGCCGGTGAAATGAAGAAATTAACACGACAATGGTTATGATATTTCTCTTTTTATTATTGATTTAGTTGGTTCTTAAATACTAAATTATTGCTGATTTATATTATTTACATTATTTGTTTATTTTTAACAATGGGCAATGACTTAAACAATGGCGTAAACAAATTATTTGCATGAGTTTCGGAATGTATGTATATGCTTGTACATAGAATTTAACTGCAGCAATTAAATGCTGTCGTTTTGTATTTTATGTACGAATGTGTACATGTATATCCAAAACAAATAATTTGTGAGTTTGAACAATGTCTATATATTATTTTACTTTTAACAAGTATGTATGCTACGTTTTTTTTTCTTTAAAATATGTGTTTTTAAATAGATATGTAAGTTTGATCTCTAAATCTTCTTCCTTTTTTTGTAACAAATATGTATGCTACTATCTATGTATATTCATTGTTTTCTTTTTTTTAAATATGTATGTGTCCCATGGGGAGACCTCCCATTTTTTTCTTCATATTTTTATATAAATATATATATTTTTTTTTTACAGGGGGAGACTTCCCATCTTTCATTATCCTTATTATTCTTTTCTTTTTTACGGGGGGCCTCTCATCTTTTCTTATTATTATTTTTTTAATACTTATATATACATATATATTTTTCTTCCCATTTTTTTTATGT
The DNA here is from genome assembly GCA_963682025.1 of Cordilura impudica. NCBI lineage: Eukaryota > Metazoa > Arthropoda > Insecta > Diptera > Scathophagidae > Cordilura > Cordilura impudica. The sequence goes on from CAVMKG010000525.1 coordinate 6,122, forward strand.
GTGGGGGTCTTCTCTTTAACTTTTTTTTTCCTTGGTGAGGAGAACTCCCATCTTTTCTCATTATTATTGTATATTTTTTTGTCTTTTTTTCAATCATTTTTAGTTTTAAAACGTAAGAAGATCTCCCATCCTTTCTCATTGTTATTATATTTTTTTTTACATGGGGAGATCTCCCATCTTTTCTTATTATTATTTCTTTTTTCTTTTCTCTTTTTTATTAATATCTTTTCTTATACATATTTTTTTAAATATATTTTCTCCTCCACTAGTGGGTCCGCTGCATCTGGAAAGTACCCCGCCGGTCTCGTCGGCCCAAACGCAGGAGTACCCGCCATCCGTCCAACGACGGCTCTGAATTTGGAGTCATTTCCAAGCTATTTTGAAAGAAAATTTATAAGAAAAGAAAAACAGTCCCCAAACCCTGACTACTTGGACCGAACTACGGGCGTACGGCGGCCATAAAGATGGCTATGCTAGGTAGCCATCACCACCGATTTCATTACACGGAACACAAGCACACTTTGCATAGAGTACGGCATCATTTAGATGGCTATACTGGAGAGCCATCGACACCGGTACCCCCTCACGTGATACAACTATACTCTGCAAAGAAATATATCTTCATTCTACCCTAACAAGAACCACTACACATAAAGGTCACGCAAATCCGAGAATACGGCGCCATTTAGATGGCTATACTGGAGAGCCATCGACACCGGTACCCCCTCACGTAATACAACTATACTCTGCAAAGAAATATACCTTCTTTCTACCCTAACAGGAACCACTACACATAAAGGTCACGCTAATGCCAAGCTACCGGCGGCCTGTCTGAAAACTACAATATGTCCAATCATCCATACTCCTAATGAAAACCAATTAAGGCACGTGTCCTTCCTAAACACTGCCACCCATATAAGGCATGACCGCACACAGCGCGTCATCCTTCTCCGGAGTAGGACAGGTTCCTGCTGCATTTCGCATACCTGAACCAGGCCACTGTGAGGCTATTCTCAGTAAAAACCCTCCCCACAATGTATGCCGCGAATTTTGCGAGACTCGCTCCTGACTCCCTACAATGTTCATTCCATCGAACCATTTACAACTGCTGAGGTATGCCCGCTACACATGGCGTCATCCTCGATACATAAAAAAAACTGAGGCTTCCAGGTGGGGTACCCTTGTATGCGGGTTTCGCGAGAACCCCCTACCTTCCCCTAACCACCTCAAATACACAAAATAAAATAATAAAAAAAAAAACTTCATTACGGACGTATGTATACAACTAAATGATGGACACATGCTTTCAGTTCAGGATACCCATTAACAACTAGGGAGAATATACGTGAATGGCCCTTTCGCCATTCACGAAGTAAACCCCGTGCATACTCCTTCTCCCTAGCCCCGAAACCAACTAATTTCAGATCCGATAGCGTGTTAACGACCTGCAATGCGTTCGTATATGGTTATTATGTCATTTACGAGTTTTCCCTTATGCGTATCGTAGTCGTCCCATAGGTCCATTACCCCATGTAACGCAGTCCATTTCGGTCCGCACACTGTGATCTACCGTCACATTTATATATAAAAAGGAAATGCAAAAACAAACCACCCCCTTTATTCATTCCTCTCTTCAAAATAAAACAAAAACATTAAAACTATTAATACCCTACTACTATTGTTATACTCCTAACAGCAGAAACAAAACAAAAAAACGCGGGTTCGCCTATTGTGTTTTAGCGCTGACGGGCACTGTCAATCGACGCCCAAACGGCGTCAATGTAGCTGTGGAAAAAAAGAAAAGAACAAACAAAACCAGATTCCATACCAATTAGACAGTGCGGCCTCTAGTTTTCATCTGCTGCCGTTATGCACTGTCTATTTTTTATTTACACAAAAATCTTATACCTAAGCTTAAATTATAAAAATAAAATTAATTGAAAAAATAAACAAACATACAAACAAACAAGAAAATAAAACAACAGCAATAATATAATATAAATAAAAAAAAAACAAACATTAACCATAACGCAATGCAGTTCATGGCCATGGCATACTTAACCAATAACAAAAAGAAAACAAATAATAATATCGCAAATACCGTGGGAAAAACAAAAAGACATACGTTAACATTTAATATCCGCGGAAATTTACAAAAGAGAATTAAATCAATGTCATTGCTAAAAATTGCAATAACAAACACTGCGATACAAAAAAAAACTCTAAAAAAAAAGAATAAAACATAATTAAGCCAACGCATGGTAACCGAAAAAAAATAAACAGCACAACACCTGTCAATGCGGAACAATATCGTATTGCTCCACATTGAAAGTGACAAAAATTCAAACATAAGCAAATGAGCCAATGTACGTTACCATGCCAAATTGGGTTGTATGTATGTTTCTTGAAAAAAAAACATTTAATAACTACGCTCGAGAAAAATCGATCGTTATTAATTAAATGAATTTATATTTCAGTTATGGTTACTTGCAGTATTATTATTGTTTCTGTTATGTTATATTTTAATTGTTATTATTATTATTATTATTATTATTATTATTATTATTATTATTATTATTATTATTATTATTATTATTATTATTATTATTATTATTATTATTATTATTATTATTATTATTATTATTATTATTATTATTATTATTATTATTATTTTTATTATTATTATTATTATTATTATTATTATTATTATTTTTATTATTATTATTGTTATTATTATTATTATTATTATCAATAATCTAATCTTATACCTGTGAAACTCTGTTTCACAACATTCCTCCCCCTTTCCACGAAAACGATTCCCACATCGTTTACCAGCGACACTGAACTGGCACGCTGCTTCTGCTGCCGCTATTGTTGATTCTGCTGCTGCTGATGATGATGATAATGTTGATGCTGAAGATGATGTTGGTGAAAATGTTGTTGCTGATGATAATGATAATGTTGATGCTGAACATGATGTTGATGTTGATGATAATGTTGTTGCTGATGATAATGTTGGTGTTAAGGCTGCTGATAATGACCAAACTGATAAGGACGAATCCGGAACCAATGCTGATGATGAAGATACTACTAATGACTATAATTTCGACAGTCGCTGTCTGGTTTACTGATCGGGCACCACAGTGCGTCTTTTTACTCTAGCATGTGCATGGCCGTTAACTTTCACCTACACCATGACAATCGTTGGCCTGTTGCTTCATAAAACGGATTCTTGGTCACCTTCTTCGTAAAAAAAATTACTTTGGCTGGCCGCTTCGTAAAACAAATTTTGGCCTGTCACTTGGATGACGGCATTGGGGACAGTACTTTCAGCAACGGATTGTTAATTTCCCGTTAGTCAATTGGTGCTTATTGTGGTATTCAACATAAGATCTGAGCACTCCCCTGATCACCTTCAATGATGAAACTTGTCGCAAACGGTGATCCAAGGCGAAAACCGAAAATTTTCAAATGATTCGCAATGATGCAAATGGTTACGTCATCGCCACAGGAATCGGCTTGCTGCTTTGCCAAACGGATATAGTTCAGATTAACTTTCCTCTTGACGAAATCCCTGACAAACTAAACAGGAATGTTGTTTCGCTGGAACCAAACCAATAGCCAATCCATCGCATATAGAATTCTCGATGGATTCGTTCGCAATTCGCCCTTGCATTTGGGGTTGGATCACCAGCTCCGTACAAGCATTCGCCCCTATGTCTGTCATGTGGCCACCCATCAGACCTGTCAGCCTACTGCTTCTAGCTGCTTTCTTGATGATTGTTGATCAGCATCGCTCTCAGTGGAATTGGGTCGGAATTCCCAAACTATACTAATATATAAAAAAAATGGAGTATTTTATCTATTGAACGACTAACTAACTATACGTATATTTTCTTCTCACATTTCAGTACAATATTTCCTTTTTCCAATAACTTTGTTTTCTAATAATTTTCAAAATTTAATTTGGGAATATTCCCCGTCGTTCACCTAGCTTAAATACTTAGTTTTAAATATAATTGTATTTTTTTTTCTTTTTATGTATGTTAATATATATATATATATATTTTTTTTTTTTGAAATATGTATAGTTTTTTTTTTTCTAATTAAATATGTATGTTTAATCTTTATATGTTTTTCTTTTGAAATATATTTCTCTCAATATGTGTATGCTTAGAGCATATTTTAATGTATCTTCTTTTTTTTTAACAAAATATATTATTTCTTTTTTGTGAATATGTATTCATATTTTCCTTTTTTTTATATGTAGGTTAAAATGTATATATATATTTTAAATAAGTAGTTTTTTTTTTTTAAATATGTATGCTATTATCTATATATATTCATTTGTTTTTTTTTTTTTCAATATGTATGACCTCCCATTTTTTTTTTTATTCTTATTACTCTTTTCTTTTTTACGGAGGGGGCCTCCCATCTTTTCTTATTGTTTTTTTTTCATAGTTATATATATATATTTTTTTTTTTTTTTTTTCAAACATATTTCTTTTTATCTGGGGAGTCTTCTCTTTTAATTTTTTTTTTTTTTTTTAGGTGAGGAGAACTCCCATCTTTTCTCATTATTATTATATATATTTTTTTCTTTTTTCTTTTTTTTCAATCGTTTTTGGTTTTAAAACGTGAGGAATCTCCCATCTTTTCTCGTTATTAATATATAATTATTTTTTTTTTACATGGGGAGATTTCCCATCTTTTCTTATTATTTTTTTTTCTGTTCTTTTTAATATCTTTTCTTATATATATATATATTTTTTTTTTTAATATATTTTCTCCTCCATTAGTGGGTCTACCGCATCCGAAAAGTATCTCGTGGCCTCGTCATACCAACCGTAGGAGTGCGGCGACCATCCAGACGACTCCAAATTTCAGTTATCTCAAACCTATGCTAAAAGAAATATGTCATAGGGGAAAAAAATACTCAGCTAATACTATACCAATACGCATTTACACCTTTGACAGAAAAACAACTCAAATCACTGTATTTTATTGAATGGTTACTTTTGCTCTAATAAATAAAATAAATAAAGCATTTTTCCCTAACAGCAGCACCGTTCCTATTTCTACGGCAATAAGACACCAGCAAGCCGATCCATCGGTGGTCCGATCGAAATCATATCTAATCCCCCTTGTATACACATGTCCAACCTAAAATTTCCAAAACACTTCAAAATAAATAACAACAAATTAAGGCACGTGTCCCTTCTAGACACTGCCACCCATATAAGGCATGACCGCACACAACGCGTCATCCTTCTCCGGAGCAGAACGGTTTCCTGCTGCATTCCGCAAACCGGAACCTGGCCACTGTGAGGCTATTCTCAGCAAAAACCCTCCCCACAGTGTATGCCGCGAATTTTGCGAGACTCGCTTCTGACTCCCCATACCAGATTCAATCCGTTGAACCATTCTCAACCACTGAGGTGTGCCGGCTACACATGGCGTCACCCTCCATATAAAAAAAACTGGGAGCTTCCTGGTGGGAGACCTTCCCCTCACCACCTCAAATACACAATTACTAAAATAAACAACAAAACAAAACCTTCATCATGTACATGTGTATTAAATGGAATGATTTAAGAACAAATAATGTGATCACTGGTGGAACGCCCGTAAATGGTTATTATGCCACTTACGATTCTTCCCCTTTATGCGCACCGTGGACGTTACCGGACTGTTTACCCCAACTACCTCATAAGGTCCGGTCCAAATGGGTGAAAACTTATTTTTCCTGGTGTTGTTCCTAACAAGCACCCTATCACCTACTGCAAAGGACACAGCATTTACCTTCCTGTCATAAGCCTTTTTTGACAACAACTTAGCCCTCATCTGATTCTTTCGCACTAATTCATGTGAGCGCTGTATCTGATATTTAAGGACCTTGTTTGGGTCATCCGTATTGTAAAGTGGTGTACATTTTCTACTTAGGTAGGTCGGTAAGTCGATGTCGAAACCGTATAATGTCTTAAATGGGGTCTGCCCCGTAGATGAATGCACAGTGTTGTTGTGCACATGCATAGCCGGTGCCAACCATTGGTCCCAATTGCTGCCATCCTCATTGACGAAGCTCCTCAAGTACTCCGCCAAAGGACGGTGACTCCTCTCCAATGAGCCGTTTGCCTGCGGGTGATAAGGAGTGATGTTCAATTTCTTGACCCCTAACAACCTACAGGTATCCGAAAATACCTTTGACATGAAATTTGTCCCATTGTCCGTGACCAGCATGCTTGGAACCCCATACTTGGCTATAATTTCGTTAAAGAAAATTTTCGCCACAGTACTAGCCTCCCCATCCGGCATTGCTGCGCACAACATAAATTTCGAAAAATCATCTTGAAAAGTCAATATCAATTTGTTACCCGTAGTGCTCTCAGGGAGAGGTCCCACCATATCCATATTTACCTTCTGAAAAGGTCGACTAGGAGTATCCGTGAGGACCATCGGCATAAACATCTTCTTGGCACTCTCATTTGCTGACATTTAGCGCACTTCTTCACATATTGTTTAATATCCCTGTGCATGCCGACCCAGCGAAATTGCCTATTTATCCTTTTAACGGTCGCCTGCACACCCACGTGACCTCCGAAAGGACTATCGTGAAAATCCTTTAACACTGTCACGATCTCTTTAGGATCCTTTAACACCACATACCTTGGTTCCCCATCGACCACTACCTCGACCGGTGGGTCATTAACATCGCTTGGTCCTTTTTCACTACTCTCTTTGTTCCCGCTGTGAACCACTTTGTCCTTCCCGTGACCTGAGCTCCCCGCATGATTTTTTCCCTCGCCCTTCGACATGGCCCTAGTTTTAACCATCAGTATTTCCCCCGTCGAACATGTTATCCTGCTGAGTGCATCCGCATTCTGATTCTTCTTGCCCGGCTTGTACCAGATTTCAAAATCATATTCTGACAGCTTATGTCTAAAGCGCGCCAACCTTGAAGTTTGATCTTTCAAGTTCGCAATGCCTTTCAGCGGTTGATGATCGGTAAAAATCTTAAAGTGCCGACCCAACAAGTATGGCCGGAAATTTTTCACCGCCCATACGATTGCCAGAAACTCCTTCTCTATCGTGGAGTATCGAGTTTCCGCCCCACTCAACGCACGGCTTGCAAACGCAATGGGACGATCACCCCCGCCACTATCCTGGGAAAGAACCGCTCCTATCGCTCCACCGCTAGCATCCGTGGTCAATACGAAAGGTTTTGAAAAATCAGGGTATGCGAACACTGGAGGCGACATTATCGCCTTTTTAAGCTCCTCGAAGGCTGGCTGGCAGCCTGGTGTCCAATTGAACGCATGATCCTTGCGAAGCAATTTATTTATTGGCAAGGCAATGTTGGCCGTCCCGGGAATGAACTTACGGTAATAATTTACTAGTCCTAAAAACGATTGCACTTCCTTTTTGTTCCTTGGTGGTGGAAAATCCTTAACGCATTTCACCTTTTCTGGGTCGGGAAGCGCTCCATCCTCCGAACACTTATGGCCCAAATACACTATTTCCCGCCTCAGGAAGTTACATTTCTCCGTTTTTACTTTCAAATTATTTTCCTTCAAGAGCTGCAGCACTTTACATAGCCTTGAGTCGTGTTCGACCAGACTACTACCATATATGACAATATCGTCCAAATATACAAAACATTCAATGCCCTGAAGACCTGTTAGCACATGATTCATTAATCTTTGGAAGGTTGCCGGTACGCCTGTTAATCCGAATGGCATCCTATTAAAATCAAAATGACCCAACGCCGTACTGAATGCTGTTTTTTCTTTGTCCTGTTTATCCATTTCCACCTGATGATAACCACTGGCCAAATCCAACGTGGAAAAATATCTACTGCTGCCCAACTGTCCAAAATTTCATCCATCCTTGGAATGGTGAATACCTGCTTCAGAGTTGCCTCATTCAGTTTACGAAAGTCTACCACTAGTCGCCAGCTCTTGGTCCCTGCCTTCGATGGCTTCTTTGGCAAGATAGTTTATCACCCTCTAACCAAAAGATATCATGGTACGTTGCGCATATCGCCTGAATGGACGACATTTCCTCACTATTCAAGTCGGCATCGGTCTTTATTGTGGCCACTATCCTACTGACCCTCTCCTTGACATCTACCTCCTGCACGTGCGTCACCAAACCCGCACCTGGATCTTTTAAATTCACTAATCCACTGAATTTTGACATAAACCCATCCTTTAGGTAGTAGTCAACCTCAGTCGAATTCAGAATGGGCGCTTTCACCACCCCATCCTTTACGTTGGTTAGCGCGGCCCCTAGATATACCCCTGGCGACAATTCTTGCTTCTCCACTACCACTGTAGTATGTTTAGTATTGATCCCCATGGTTGCAATAGACACTGTCCTCGCCTTCGCTACTACGGTTTTCTCCACGATATTTACTGCCCCCGAACCCGTGGCCTCCCTCAAAGAAACTAGAGGTAAGTTCCACTCACCTCCATTCGAGTACAGTTTCAGAGAAAGATTAATGGTATCAGTGACGGAGCGTCCCCATAGATTATCGCGACCTAAAATACCATCTCCCGACAAATTATCATGCTTATCTACACAATGCATATCGAACCCTAGTTCGGCGATGTCCGAATGCTCAATCCTGACTAACCCTATAGTCCTGGAGAATCCTCCGAATGCTCCTCGCAGGTCCTTTACCACCGTCCCGTCCACAATAATATCCCCCGTAAGACTGCTGTCCTTTACCAGGCTGGTGTCTGCCCCTATATCCACTAATAAATTCAGACACTCCGTCTTTGCCCAAGTACATGGCAATCTTACAAACACCGACTCTGCGTAACTACACCTAGCTGAAATCCCCCCTATATTCATATCCGACCCCGCAGTGGGTCCTACCTAAGCCACCTTCGCAGATTCCGATGTTACCAACGGCATTAGACTTTCGCGTGATCGAGTCGGTGGCCCTGCCCGTTTCCCGACACATTTCTCCCCTGTGTACATTGCCTACTAAAATGTCCCTCCTTGCCGCAATTATAGCATTTCCCTTTTGGTCTCGAACCTCCAGGTTGCCCTCTCTCCATCGTCGAGGGTCCCCTACCACAGTTCCTACCTGGCTCATGGCCGTATATTCTACATTCAACACAATATGGGGTATTTTTTCTCGTCCAGCATATATCACGAGTGTGTCCCGCCCGTTGACCGAACGAACAGGGTGGTACTTTGTATGCATTGCCACTTGACCCAGCATTATTGTATGCCATACCACTTGACCCAGCATTATTGTATGCCGTCCCGCTTGGCCCAGCATTGTTGAGCGGAGCTGCCTTATCTGACTCCGTCCTGCGCAACAACTGTTCTACGGCTGCCACGAGTCCCGAGACTGGATCCTCGCGGGTGTACTCCTCGTTAAAGTTTACACCCCTTAACGGAGGATCATCCCCCCGCCAAAGAGTTGCTTGAGCCGCCAGTGCTTCAATCAAGAGATCGTCTAACTTACATGAGCTGCTTGCCAACATCCTACCACGCAGCATTGGGTCCCTCAGGCCAGATGTGAATGCTGATTTTACCTTTCTTTCTTTTTCAATAGTCATTATCTCGTCCTTTCTCCCTTTATAGTTTTCATCTAGTATGGCATGAGCTGTTGCTGATAATGTCTGAAGACGCCTCGCAAACTGTCTCACATCCTCATCTCTCCTTTGGCAGGCTTCATATAGCTCTCTTAGCACCGAGTCAAGCGACCTACTCTTTAAATATGTTGACTTTACAATTGCCAACAACTCATCCACTAACGTAAAAGTACGTAACCTCACCAACTGGTACGCATCCCCGTAAAGCCTCTGTTTCGCAATTTCCAAATATTCCTCCACCTTTTCCGGCGGTACCCCTTTCGCCGCCAATCTAAATCCATCAATGAATTTATACACTTCTGTTTGCAGGCTTGGCGATGGCTCGCCCCCGAACGTAGGCACTAACGCCTTGACCGTTTTCAGAATATCCTGGGAGGACATCATCTGTGTTGGCTGTTGCCCCCTAGGCTCCTTATGGTACAGATCCCCGTATACTGCGCTCTTGTTGTGCTAATCGTAGCTGACCCGGCAACTCGGAAATTCTCCTATTGGCTTCCTCGAGGTCCTCGAACTCTAATCTTCTGGCCGAGGACGCGCCTGTACCCGATATTGTCCTCCGTACGGCCTCGTTCTCCTTGTCTAAAATCTCGGCCTCCTTTAGATTCTCCTGAATTTCGTTCTTAAGTCTCTTGTTTTGATTTTGGAGAGCCTCCAATTCCTCCTTAAGCTCCAAGATCTTCCCGGTATTACACTCCTCTTGAGCTTCAACCAACCGGCACAACTCATCTAGCACTAGATCAGCCTCTTCCAATCTAGTGATTTTCCAGGTACCGTCAACCTTAGCCTTTATGAGATGAAAATTCTCCTGGGTCTGGCACCGACGTCTGACCTCACCCCAAAGCCTTTCGAGGAAATAATCCGTCTTCGCCCTGAAGTCCGCTAGCAGCTGTTTCGCTTGTTCTAGTTCGACCAGTGTTTGCTCCATACGAATTTACCAACCCAGTCCCTACTAAACCGTGAAAAAAACGATCTCTATAGTCCTAACTAAAAACAAAAACAGCAAAATTATATCGCTTTGATTGCTATATGTTGAAAAAATAAAAATATATAAAAGCAATAAAATCTGAGAGTAACAAACCAAACTATAATTTAAGATCCATCTGTCTTTTAAAATTCCTGGAAATTCGATAGTCCTAACTAAAAACAATCGGACCACTTATATAAAAATGATGCGCTTTCGAACAAACATATTCATAATTAAAATTAAAATCCACTAAAATATATTTCGCAAAAAAAAAACAATTAATCATCAAAAATATTCAAACCCTACTCACAACTAATTTAATATATGTGATAAAATATAATATATTTGATAAAATTACGCAAATAAAAATCAACTTTAAGACCATTCCCTGACTAAACATAAAAAAATGAACAAAATCCAAACTAAAGACGATCCCAAATTTGTAAAAGAAACAAAAAAAAAAAAAAAAAAAATATATATATATGTATTTAATACTCTACAAAATATATTCAATATTTCCCAGTGAAAACTAACTATCTGATAAATCCAAAACTAAATTAAAATACACGCAAAAATTAAAACGCATGCAATGTCCTATAAAACAATCCAAATGACTAACTATACCCCCGGTAACTAATCATATCTCAAACAAAATAACATGTTATATTCAAAAATTCGCTAACTCTATGCACATACCCAAAAATTCAACAAAATTCGACAAAATTCGGCCTAATGCCGGAACGATTATTGGTCCGAAGACCGGCTGCGCCATTAATGTTATATACTAAACCGTTGAAACGAGAGAAATGACGCATCCAACCGCCTGCGCCATTAATGTTATATACTAAACCGCTGAAACAAAAGAAACGACGCATCCTACCGGCGCATTAATGTTATACTCCTAACAGCTGAAACAAAACAAAAAAAAAACGCGGGTTTGCCTATTGTGTTTTAGCGCTGGCGGGCGCTGTCAATCGACGCCCAAACGGCGTCAATGTAGCTGTGGAAAAAAAGAAAAGAACAAACAGAACCAGATTCCGTACCAATTAGACAGTGCGGCCTCTAGTTTTCATCTGCTGCCGTTATGCACTGTCTATTCTTTATTTATACAAAAATCTTATACCTAATCTTAAATTATAAAAATAAAATTAATTGAAAAAATAAACGAACATACAAACAAACAAGAAAATAAAATAACAGCAATAATATAATATAAATAAAAAAAAAAACAAACATTAACCATAACGCAATGCAGTTCATGGCCATGGCATAATTAACCAATAACAAAAAGAAAACAAATAATAATATCGCAAATACCGTGGGAAAAACAAAAAGACATACGTTAACATTTAATATCCGCGGAAATTTACAAAAGAGAATTAAATCAATGTCATTGCTAAAAATTGCAATACGGAACATTGCGATACAAAAAAAAACTCTAAAAAAAAAAAAAGCCAAGCCAACGCATGGTAACCGAAAAAAAAAATAAACAGCACAACACCTGTCAATGCGGAACAATATCGTATTGCTCCACATTGAAAGTGACAAAAAATTCAAACAGAAGCAAATGAGCCAATGTACGTTACCATGCCAAATTGGGTTGTATGTATGTTTCTTGAAAAAAAAAACATTTAATAACTACGCTCGAGAAAAATCGATCGTTATTAATTAAATGAATTTATATTTCAGTTATGGTTACTTGCAGTATTATTATCGTTTCTTTTATGTTATATTTTAATTGTTATTATTATTATTATTATTATTATTATTATTATTATTATTATTATTATTATTATTATTATTATTATTATTATTATTATTATTATTATTATTATTATTATTATTATTATTATTATTATTATTATTTATATTATTATTATTATTATTATTATTATTATTATTATTATTATTATTATTTTTATTATTATTATTATTATTATTATTATTATTATTATTATTATTATTATTATTATTATTATTATTATTATTATTATTATTATTATTATTATTATTATTATTTATATTATTATTATTATTATTATTATTATTATTATTATTATTATTATTATTATTATTATTATTATTATTATTATTATTATTATTATTATTATTATTATTATTATTATTATTATTATTATTATTATTATTATTATTATTATTATTATTATTATTATTATTATTATTATTATTATATTATTATTATTATTATTATTATTATTATTATTATTATTATTATTGTTATTATTATTATTATTATTATTATTATTATTATTATTATTATTATTATTATTATTATTATTATTATTATTATTATTATTATTATTATTATTATTATTATTATTATTATTATTATATTATTATTATTATTATTATATTATTATTATTATTATTATTATTATTATTATTATTATTATTATTATTATTATTATTATTATTATTATTATTATATTATTATTATTATTATTATTATTATTATTATTATTATTATTATTATTATTATTATTATTATTATTATTATTATTATTATTATTATTATTATTATTATTATTATTATTATTATTATTATTATTATTATTATTATTATTATTATTATTATTATTATTATTATTATTATTATTATTATTATTATTATTATTATTATTATTATTATTATTATTATTATTATTATTATTATTATTATTATTATTATTATTATTATTATTATTATTATTATATTATTATTATTATTATTATTATTATTATTATTATTATTATTATTATTATTATTATTATTATTATTATTATTATTATTATTATTATTATTATATTATTATTATTATTATTATTATTATTATTATTATTATTATTATTATTATTATTATTATTATTATTATTATTATTATTATTATTATTATTATTATTATTATTATTATTATTATATTATTATTATTATTATTATTATTATTATTATTATTATTATTATTATTATTATTATTATTATTATTATTATTATTATTATTATTATATTATTATTATTATTATTATTATTATATTATTATTATTATTATTTTATTATTATTATTATTATTATTATTATTATTATTATTATTATTATTATTATTATTATTATTATTATTATTATTATTATTATTATTATTATTATTATTATTATTATTATTATTATTTTATTATTATTATTATTATTATTATTATTATTATTATTATTATTATTATTATTATTATTATTATTATTATTATTATTATTATTATTATTATTATTATTATTATTATTATTATTATTTATTATTATTATTATTATTATTATTATTATTATTATTATTATTATTTATTATTATTATTATTATTATTATTATTATTATTATTATATTATTATTATTATTATTATTATTATTATTATTATTATTATTATTATTATTATTATTATTATTATTATTATTATTATTATTATTATTATTATTATTATTATTATTATTATTATTATTATTATTATTATTATTATTATTATTATTATTATTATTATTATTATTATTATTATTATTATTATTATTATTATTATTATTATTATTATTATTATTATATTATTATTATTATTATTATTATTATTATTATTATTATTATTATTATTATTATTATTATTATTATTATTATTATTATTATTATTATTATTATTATTATTATTATTATTATTATTATTATTATTATTATTATTATTATTATTATTATTATTATTATTATTATTATTATTATTATTATTATTATTATTATTATTATTATTATTATTATTATTATTATTTATTATTATTATTATTATTATTATTATTATTATTATTATTATTATTATTATTATTATTATTATTATTATTATTATTATTATTATTATTATTATTATTATTATTATTATTATTATTATTATTATTATTATTATTATTATTATTATTATTATTATTATTATTATTATTATTATTATTATTATTATTATTATTATTATTATTATTATTATTATTATTATTATTATTTTTATTATTATTATTATTATTATTATTATTATTATTATTATTATTATTATTATTATTATTATTATTATTATTATTATTATTATTTATTATTATTATTATTATTATTATTATTATTATTATTATTATTATTATTATTATTATTATTATTATTATTATTATTATTATTATTATTATTATTATTATTATTATTATTATTATTATTATTATTATTATTATTATTATTATTATTTTTATTATTATTATTATTATTATTATTATTATTATTATTATTATTATTATTATTATTATTATTATTATTATTATTATTATTATTATTATTATTATTATTATTATTATTATTATTATTATTATTATTATTATTATTATTATTATTATATTATTATTATTATTATTATTATTATTATTATTATTATTATTATTATTATTATTATTATTATTATTATTATTATTATTATTATTATTATTATTATTATTATTATTATTATTATTATTATTATTATTATTATTATTATTATTATTATTATTATTATTATTATTATTATTATTATTATTATTATTATTATTATTATTATTATTATTATTATTATTATTATTATTATTATTATTATTATTATTATTATTATTATTATTATTATTATTATTATTATTATTATTATTATTATTATTATTATTATTATTATTATTATTATTATTATTATTATTATTATTATTATTATTATTATTATTATTATTATTATTATTATTATTATTATTATTTTTATTATTATTATTATTATTATTATTATTATTATTATTATTATTATTATTATTATTATTATTATTATTATTATTATTATTATTATTATTATTATTATTATTATTATTATTATTATTATTATTATTATTATTATTATTATTATTATTATTATTATTATTTATTATTATTATTATTATTATTATTATTATTATTATTATTATTATTATTATTATTATTATTATTATTATTATTATTATTATTATTATTATTATTATTATTATTATTATTATTATTATATTATTATTATTATTATTATTATTATTATTATTATTATTATTATTATTATTATTATTATTATTATTATTATTATTATTATTATTATTATTATTATTATTATTATTATTATTATTATTATTATTATTATTATTATTATTATTATTATTATTATTATTATTATTATTATTATTATTATTATTTATTATTATTATTATTATTATTATTATTATTATTATTTATTATTATTATTATTATTATTATTATTATATTATTATTATTATTATTATTATTATTATTATTATTATTATTATTATTATTATTATTATTATTATTATTATTATTATTATTATTATTATTATTATTATTATTATTATTATTATTATTATTATTATTATTATTATTATTATTATTATTATTATTATTATTATTATTATTATTATTATTATTATTATTATTATTATTATTATTATTATTATTTATTATTATTATTATTATTATTATTATTATTATTATTATTATTATTATTATTATTATTTTTATTATTATTATTATTATTATTATTATTATTATTATTATTATTATTATTATTATTATTATTATTATTATTATTATTATTATTATTATTATTATTATTATTATTATTATTATTATTATTATTATTATTATTATTATTATTATTATTATTATTATTATTATTATTATTATTATTATTATTATTATTATTATTATTATTATTATTATTATTATTATTATTATTATTATTATTATTATTATTATTATTATTATTATTATTATTATTATTATTATTATTATTATTATTATTATTATTATTATTATTATTATTATTATTATTATTATTATTATTATTATTATTATTATTATTATTATTATTATTATTATTATTATTATTATTATTATTATTATTATTATTATTATTATTTATTATTATTATTATTATTATTATTATTATTATTATTATTATTATTATTATTATTATTATTATTATTATTATTATTATTATTATTATTATTATTATTATTATTATTATTATTATTATTATTATTATTATTATTATTATTATTATTATTATTATTATTATATTATTATTATTATTATTATTATTATTATTATTATTATTATTATTATTATTATTATTATTATTATTATTATTATTATTATTATTATTATTATATTATTATTATTATTATTATTATTATTATTATTATTATTATTATTATTATTATTATTATTATTATTATTATTATTATTATTATTATTATTATATTATTATTATTATTATTATATTATTATTATTATTATTATTATTATTATTATTATTATTATTATTATTATTATTATTATTATTATTATTATTATTATTATTATTATTATTATTATTATTATTATTATTATTATTATTATTATTATTATTATTATTATTATTATTATTATTTTATTATTATTATTATTATTATTATTATTATTATTATTATTATTATTATTATTATTATTATTATTATTATTATTATTATTATTATTATTATTATTATTATTATTATTATTATTATTATTATTATTATTATTATTATTATATTATTATTATTATTATTATTATTATTATTATTATTATTATTATTATTATTATTATTATTATTATTATTATTATTATTATTATTATTATTATTATTATTATTATTATTATTATTATTATTATTATTATTATTATTATTATTATTATTATTATTATTATTATTATTATTATTATTATTATTATTATTATTATTATTTATTATTATTATTATTATTATTATTATTATTATTATTATTATTATTATTATTATTATTATTATTATTATTATTATTATTATTATTATTATATTATTATTATTATTATTATTATTATTATTATTATTATTATTATTATTATTTATTATTATTATTATTATTATTATTATTATTATTATTATTATTATTATTATTATTATTATTATTATTATTATTATTATTATTATTATTATTATTATTATTATATTATTATTATTATTATTATTATTATTATTATTATTATTATTATTATTATTATTATTATTATTATTATTATTATTATTATTATTATTATTATTATTATTATTTATTATTATTATTATTATTATTATTATTATTATTATTATTATTATTATTATTATTATTATTATTATTATTATTATTATTATTATTATTATTATTATTATTATTATTATTATTATTATTATTATTATTATTATTATTATTATTATTATTATTATTATTATTATTATTATTATTATTATTATTATTATTATTATTATTATTATTATTATTATTATTATTATTATTATTATTATTATTATTATTATTATTATTATTATTATTATTATTATTATTATTATTATTATTATTATTATTATTATTATTATTATTATTATTATTATTTATTATTATTATTATTATTATTATTATTATTATTATTATTATTATTATTATTATTATTATTATTATTATTATTATTATTATTATTATTATTTATTATTATTATTATTATTATTATTATTATTATTATTATTATTATTATTATTATTATTATTATTATTATTATTATTATTATTATTATTATTATTATTATTATATTATTATTATTATTATTATTATTATTATTATTATTATTATTATTATTATTATTATTATTATTATTATTATTATTATTATTATTATTATTATTATTATTATTATTATTATTATTATTATTATTATTATTATTATTATTATTATTATTATTATTATTATATTATTATTATTATTATTATTATTATTATTATTATTATTATTATTATTATTATTATTATTATTATTATTATTATTTATTATTATTATTATTATTATTATTATTATTATTATTATTATTATTATTATTATTATTATTATTATTATTATTATTATTATTATTATTATTATTATTATTATTATTATTATTATTATTATTATTATTATTATTATTATTATTATTATTATTATTATTATTATATTATTATTATTATTATTATTATTATTATTATATTATTATTATTATTATTATTATTATTATTATTATTATTATTATTATTATTATTATTATTATTATTATTATATTATTATTATTATTATTATTATTTTATTATTATTATTATTATTATTATTATTATTATTATTATTATTATTTATTATTATTATTATTATTATTATTATTATTATTATTATTATTATTATTATTATTATTATTATTATTATTATTATTATTATTATTATTATTATTATTATTATTATTATTATTATTATTATTATTATTATTATTATTATTATTATTATTATTATTATTATTATTATTATTATTATTATTATATTATTATTATTATTATTATTATATTATTATTATTATTATTATTATTATTATTATTATTATTATTATTATTATTATTATTATTATTATTATTATTATTATTATTATTATTATTATTATTATTATTATTATTATTATTATTATTATTATTATTATTATTATTATTATTATTATTATTTATTATTATTATTATTATTATTATTATTATTATTATTATTATTATTATTATTATTATTATTATTATTATTATTATTATTATTATTATTATTATTATTATTATTATTATTATTATTATTATTATTATTATTATTATTATTATTATTATTATTATTATTATTATTATTATTATTATTATTATTATTATTATTATTATTATTATTATTATTATTATTATTATTATTATTATTATTATTATTATTATTATTATTATTATTATTATTATTATTATTATTATTATTATTATTATTATTATTATTATTATTATTATTATTATTATTATTATTATTATTATTATTATTATTATTATTATTATTATTATTATTATTATTTTATTATTATTATTATTATTATTATTATTATTATTATTATTATTATTATTATTATTATTATTATTATTATTATTATTATATTATTATTATTATTATTATTATTATTATTATTATTATTATTATTATTATTATTATTATTATTATTATTATTATTATTATTATTATTATTATTATTATTATTATTATTATTATTATTATTATTATTATTATTATTATTATTATTATTATTATTATTATTATTATTATTATTATTATTATTTTATTATTATTATTATTATTATTATTATTATTATTATTTATTATTATTATTATTATTATTATTATTATTATTATTTTATTATTATTATTATTATTATTATTATTATTATTATATTATTATTATTATTATTATTATTATTATTATTATTATTATTATTATTATTATTATTATTATTATTATTATTATTATTATTATTATTATTATTATATTATTATTATTATTATTATTATTATTATTATTATTATTATTATTATTATTATTATTATATTATTATTATTATTATTATTATTATTATTATTATTATTATTATTATTATTATTATTATTATTATTATTATTATTATTATTATTATTATTATTATTATTATTATTATTATTATTATTATTATTATTATTATTATTATTATTATTATTATTATTATTATTATTATTATTATTATTATTATTATATTATTATTATTATTTTTATTATTATTATTATTATTATTATTATTATTATTATTATTATTATTATTATTATTATTATTATTATTATTATTATTATTATTATTATTATTATTATTATTATTATTATTATTATTATTATTATTATTATTATTATTATTATTATTATTTATTATTATTATTATTATTATTATTATTATTATTATTATTATTATTATTATTATTATTTTATTATTATTATTTATTTATTTATTATTATTATTATTATTATTATTATTATTATTATTATTATTATTATTATTATTATTATTATTATTATTATTATTATTATTATATTATTATTATTATTATTATTATTATTATTATTATTATTATTATTATTATTATTATTATTATTATTATTATTATTATTATTATTATTATTATTATTATTATTATTATTATTATTATTATTATTATTATTATTATTATTATTATTATTATTATTATTATTATTATTATTATTATTATTATTATTATTATTATTATTATTATTATTATTATTATTATTATTATTATTATTATTATTATTATTATTATTATTATTATTATTATTATTATTATTATTATTATTATTATTATTATTATTATTATTATTATTATTATTATTATTATTATTATTATTATTATTATTATTATTATATTATTATTATTATTATTATTATTATTATTATTATTATTATTATTATTATTATTATTATTATTATTATTATTATTATTATTATTATTATTATTATATTATTATTATTATTATTATTATTATTATTATTATTATTATTATTTTATTATTATTATTATTATTATTATTATTATTATTATTATTATTATTATTATTATTATTATTATTATTATTATTATTATTATTATTATTATTATTATTATTATTATATTATTATTATTATTATTATTATTATTATTATTATTATTATTATTATATTATTATTATTATTATTATTATTATTATTATTATTATTATTATTATTATTATTATTATTATTATTATTATTATTATTATTATTATTATTATTATTATTATTATTATTATTATTATTATTATTATTATTATTATTATTATTATTATTATTATTATTATTATTATTATTATTATTATTATATTATTATTATTATTATTATTATTATTATTATATATTATTATTATTAATATTATATTA
>CAVMKG010000526.1:5000-20000 GCA_963682025.1 Cordilura impudica
AATAATAATAATAATAATAATAATAATAATAATAATAATAATAATAATAATAATAATAATAATAATAATAATATAATAATAATAATAATAATAATAATAATAATAATAATAATAATAATAATTAATAATAATAATAATAATAATAATAATAATAATAATAATAATAATAATAATTAATAATAATAATTAATAATAATAATAATAATAATAATAATAATAATAATAATAATAATAATAATAATAATAATAATAATAATAATAATAATAATAATAATAATAATAATAATAATAATAATAATAATAATAATAATAATAATAATAATAATAATAATAATAATAATAATAATAATAATAATAATAATAATAATAATAATAATAATAATAATAATAATAATAATAATAATAATAATAATAATAATAATAATAATAATAATAATAATAATAATAATAATAATAATAATAATAATAATAATAATAATAATAATAATAATAATAATAATAATAATAAATAATAATAATAATAATAATAATAATAATAATAATAATAATAATAATAATAATAATAATAATAATAATAATAATAATAATAATAATAATAATAATAATAATAATAATAATAATAATAATAATAATAATAATAATAATAATAATAATAATAATAATAATAATAATAATAATAATAATATAATAATATAATAATAATAATAATAATAATAATAATAATAATAATAATAATAATAATAATAATAATAATAATAATAATAATAATAATAATAATAATAATAATAATAATATAATAATAATAATAATAATAATAATAATAATAATAATAATAATAATAATAATAATAATAATAATAATAATAATAATAATAATAATAATAATAATAATAATAATAATAATAATAATAATAATAATAATAATAATAATAATAATAATAATAATAATTAATAATAATAATAATAATAATATAATAATAATAATAATAATAATAATAATAATAATAATAATAATAATAATAATAATAATAATAATAATAATAATAATAATAATAATAATAATAATAATAATAATAATAATAATAATAATAATAATTAATAATAATAATAATAATAATAATAATAATAATAATAATAATAATAATAATAATAATAATAATAATAATAATAATAATAATAATAATAATAATAATAATAATAATAATAATAATAATATAATAATAATAATAATAATAATAATAATAATAATAATAATAATAATAATAATAATAATAATAATAATAATAATAATAATAAATAATAATAATAATAATAATAATAATAATAATAATAATAATAATAATATAATAATAATAATAATAATAATAATAATAATAATAATAATAATAATAATAATAATAATAATAATAATAATAATAATATAATAATAATAATAATAATAATAATAATAATAATAATAATAATAATAATAATAATAATAATAATAATAATAATAATAATAATAATAATAATAATAATAATAATAATAATAATAATAATAATAATAATAATAATAATAATAATAATAATAATAATAATAATAATAATAATAATAATAAATAATAATAATAATAATAATAATAATAATAATAATAATAATAATATAATAATAATAATAATAATAATAATAATAATAATAATAATAATAATAATAATAATAATAATAATAATAATAATAATAATAATAATAATAATAATAATAATAATAATAATAATAATAATAATAATAATAATAATAATAATAATAATAATAATAATAATAATAATAATAATAATAATAATAATAATAATAATAATAATAATAATAATAATAATAATAATAATAATAATAATAATAATAATAATAATAATAATAATAATAATATAATAATAATAATAATAATAATAATAATAATAATAATAATAATAATAATAATAATAATAATAATAATAATAATAATAATAATAATAATAATAATAATAATAATAATAATAATAATAATAATAATAATAATAATAATAATAATAATAATAATAATAATAATAATAATAATAATAATAATAATAATAATAAATAATAATAATAATAATAATAATAATAATAATAATAATAATAATTAATAATAATAATAATAATAATAATAATAATAATAATAATAATAATAATAATAATAATAATAATAATAATAATAATAATAATAATAATAATAATAAATAATAATAATAATAATAATAATAATAATAATAATAATAATAAATAATAATAATAAT
This sequence comes from Cordilura impudica, assembly GCA_963682025.1. Lineage (NCBI taxonomy): Eukaryota > Metazoa > Arthropoda > Insecta > Diptera > Scathophagidae > Cordilura > Cordilura impudica. The sequence continues at coordinate 7,289 of CAVMKG010000526.1, forward strand.
AATAATAATAATAATAATTAATAATAATAATAATAATAATAATAATAATAATAATAATAATAATAATAATAATAATAATAATAATAATAATAATAATAATAATAATAATAATAATAATAATAATAATAATAATAATAATAATAATAATAATAATAATAATAATAATAATAAATAATAATAATAATAATAATAATAATAATAATAATAATAATAATAATAATAATAATAATAATAATAATAATAATAATAATAATAATAATAATAATAATAATAATAATAATAATAATAATAATAAATAATAATAATAATAATAATAATAATAATAATAATAATAATAATAATAATAATAATAATAATAATAATAATAATAATAATAATAATAATAATAATAATAATAATAATAATAATAATAATAATAATAATAATAATAATAATAATAATAATAATAATAATAATAATAATAATAATAATAATAATAATAATAATAATAATAATAATAATAATAATAATAATAATAATAATAATAATAATAATAATAATAATAATAATAATAATAATAATAATAATAATAATAATAATAAATAATAATAATAATAATAATAATAATAATAATAATAATAATAATAATAATAATAATAATAAATAATAATAATAATAATAATAATAATAATAATAATAATAATAATAATAATAATAATAATAATAATAATAATAATAATAATAATAATAATAATAATAATAATAATAATAATAATAATAATAATAATAATAATAATAATAATAATAATAATAATAATAATAATAATAATAATAATAATAATAATAATAATAATAATAATAATAATAATAATAATAATAATAATAATAATAATAATAATAATAATAATAATAATAATAATAATAATAATAATAATAATAATAATAATAATAATAATAATAAAAATAATAATAATAAGTTATTTATAGTTCGGTTCGAGATCATGTATACATTTTCTAATACTAGAAAAGATAATATTTTATGCAATGTAAGAGAAATTTGGAAAAAATTGAAGACAGCGCTAGATGGAGTAGCTACTTTCGAACAAAGCGACTTGTTCATCGTCAGCATCCTTCTGCCTATTACTTCAACTCATGCTTAATCAACTATTTAACTCAACATTTGAAAGAAAAGAACATGAGAAATGTTTTTCTTTTTATATACGAGAGTTTGTATGAACAAGCTGAGCTTTTCCAATTTATAGCTTTCTCTACATTAACATCGCTTTGATCAATTACAAATCTCGTAATGTGAAAAAAGCTCTTTTTGTTTTGCCAAACGTCCCATAGATGGGAACTGTAATGACATGTGAAATCTTAACAGATTTATCACAATTGCATTGGACCGTATGTTTTGTATGTTAAACTAACATAATAATAATAATAATAATAATAATAATAATAATAATAATAATAATAATAATAATAATAATAATAATAATAATAATAATAATAATAATAATAATAATAATAATAATAATAATAATAATAATAATAATAATAATAATAATAAATAATAATAATAATAATAATAATAATAATAATAATAATAATAATAATAATAATAATAATAATAATAATAATAATAATAATAATAATAATAATAATAATAATAATAATAATAATAATAATAATAATAATAATAATAATAATAATAATAATAATAATAATAATAATAATAATAATAATAATAATAATAATAATAATAATAATAATAATAATAATAATAATAATAATAATAATAATAATAATAATAATAATAATAATAATAATAATAATAATAATAATAATAATAATAATAATAATAATAATAATAATAATAATAATAATAATAATAATAATAATAATAATAATAATAATAATAATAATAATAATAATAATAATAATAATAATAATAATAATAATAATAATAATAATAATAATAATAATAATAATAATAATAATAATAATAATAATAATAATAATAATAATAATAATAATAATAATAATAATAATAATAATAATAATAATAATAATAATAATAATAATAATAATAATAATAATAATAATAATAATAATAATAATAATAATAATAATAATAATAATAATAATAATAATAATAATAATAATAATAATAATAATAATAATAATAATAATAATAATAATAATAATAATAATAATAATAATAATAATAATAATAATAATAATAATAATAATAATAATAATAATAATAATAATAATAATAATAATAATAATAATAATAATAATAATAATAATAATAATAATAATAATAATAATAATAATAATAATAATAATAATAATAATAATAATAATAATAATAATAATAATAATAATAATAATAATAATAATAATAATAATAATAATAATAATAATAATAATAATAATAATAATAATAATAATAATAATAATAATAATAATAATAATAATAATAATAATAATAATAATAATAATAATAATAATAATAATAATAATAATAATAATAATAATAATAATAATAATAATAATAATAATAATAATAATAATAATAATAATAATAATAATAATAATAATAATAATAATAATAATAATAATAATAATAATAATAATAATAATAATAATAATAATAATAATAATAATAATAATAATAATAATAATAATAATAATAATAATAATAATAAAACATAAAATAATATAATGGTAGAATAAGTATGGTATAAATAAATAATAATATAATTTACAGACACTTTTTCTTGAGTGTAAGTGATCGGTGAAACAAACGTATGTCAGTCGCGACTTTGCGTAAAACAATTCGTCATTGTGACGCCCGTATTACCATGCACTATGTATGTTTGTTTTGCGGTTCATTTAACTCTATTTCCCATATGCTAAGTCGTTACTTTTTTTTATGAACGTTCTGCATTGGGGTAGAGAAATGCAATATTGTTTCCGCATATTTGGTGGCATTTTTTCTAAATGACATACTTCGTTTTTTTTTTTTAATCATTTCGAATAAAGTGTGCCATGACCATGAAACTGGTCATTGTTTTTTTTTTTTTTTGTATTTTTATTTATACTATATTATTGCTGTTATTTTATTTTTTGTTTGTTTGTATGTTTGTTCATTTGTTCTTTTTTTTGTATTTTTATTTATACTATATTATTGCTGTTATTTTATTTTTTGTTTGTTTGTATGTTTGTTTATTTTTTCAATTAATTTTATTTTCATAATTTAAGATTAGGTATAAGATTTTTGTATAAATAAAGAATAGAGAGGCAGCAGATGAAAACTAGAGGCCGCACTGTCTAACTGGTACGGAATCTGGTTTTGTTTGTTCTAGGCCGCACTGTCTAACTGGTACGGAATCTGGTTTTGTTTGTTCTTTTTTTTTCTCCACAGCTAAAACACAATAGGCGAACCCGCGTTTTTTTTGTTTTGTTTCAGCTGTTAGGAGTATAACATTAATGGCGCAGCCGGTAGGATAGAATATACGGCCATGGGCCAGGTAGGAGCTGTGGTAGGGGACCCTCGACGATGGAGAGAGGGCAACCTGGAGGTTCGAGACCAAAAGGGAAATGCTATAATTGCGGCAAGGAGGGACATTTTGGTAGGCAATGTACACAGGGGAGAAATGTGTCGGGAAACGAGCAGGGCCACCGACTCGATCACGCGAAAGTCTAATACCGTTGGTAACATCGGAATCTGCGAAGGCGGCTGAGGTAGGACCCATTGCGGGGTCGGATATGAATATAGGGGGGATTTAAGCTAGGTGTAGTTACGCAGATTCGGTGTTTGTAAGATTGCCATGTGCTTGGGCAAAGACGGGGTGTCTGAATTTATTAGTGGATACGGGGGCAGACACCAGCCTGGTAAAGGACAGCAGTCTTACGGGGGATATTAGTGTGGACGGGACGGTGGTAAAGGACCTGCGAGGAGCATTCGGAGGATTCTCCAGGACAATAGGGTTAGTCAGGATTAAGCATTCGGACATCGCCGAATTGGGGTTCGATATGCATTGTGTGGATAAGCATGATAATTTGCCGGGAGATGGTATTTTAGGTCGCGATAATCTTTGGGGACGCTCCGTCACTGATACGATTAATCTTTCTCTGAAACTGTACTCGAATGGAGGTGAGTGGAACTTACCTCTGGTTTCTGTGAGAGAGGCCACGGGTTCGGGGGCAGTAAATATCGTGGAGAAAACCATAGTGGTGAAGGCGAGGACAGTGTCTATTGCAACCATGGGGATCAATACCAAACATACTACAGTGGTCGTGGAGAAGCAAGAATTGTCGCCAGGAGTATATCTAGGGGCCGCGCTAACCAACGTGAAGGATGGGGTGGTGAAAGCGCCCATTCTGAATTCTACTGAGGTTGACTTCTACCTAAAGGATGGGTTTATGCCAAAATTCAGTGGATTAGTAAATTTAAAAGATCCAGGTGCGGGTTTGGTGACGCACGTGCAGGAGGTAGATGTCAAGGAGAGGGTCAGTAGGATAATGGCCACAATAAAGACCGATGCCGACTTGAATAGTGAGGAAATGTCGTCCATTCAGGCGATATGCGCAACGTACCATGATATCTTTTGGTTAGAGGGTGATAAACTATCTTGCACGAATATGGTAAAGCATAAAATTCCCGTGCAGCCTGGACAGCTGCCAATTAATCAGAAGCAGTACAGGTTACCTCAGATTCATCGTGAGGAAATTAATCGGCAGGTCCAGAAGCTCCAGGACGATGGCATAATTTCACATAGCGTGTCACCATGGAATTCGCCATTACTATTGGTTCCAAAAAAGTCGTCTAAGGCAGGGACCAAGAGCTGGCGACTGGTGGTAGACTTTCGTAAACTGAATGAGGCAACGCTGAAGAAGGTATTCCCCATTCCAAGGATGGATGAAATTTTGGACCAGCTGGGCAGCAGTAGATATTTCTCCACGTTGGATTTGGCCAGTGGTTATCATCAGGTGGAAATGGATAAACAGGACAAAGAAAAAAAAGCCTTCAGTACGGCGTTGGGTCACTTTGAATTCAATAGGATGCCATTTGGATTAACAGGCGCACCGGCAACCTTCCAAAGATTAATGAATCATGTGCTAACAGGTCTTCAGGGCATTGAATGTTTTGTATATTTGGACGATTTTTTTTTTTTATTTATTCAGTCTATGGAATCATCCTTACAGACTACTTAAAGTATATGTACATTTATATTATAATTTATATATATAATTAAACATTTAACAAAATTGATATATAACATTTATTTAATTCAGTTGATTTAATGCATTTAAGTGTAATATAATATCTCTTCTCACAATATCCAAACTTTTATTAAAATCAATAAACTGATACAGCATATTAAACTCATCACAAATTCTACGTAGTGGATTAAAATTAGCATAGTTTGTACAATAATATTTGATAGTTAGAAAGTTATAATTTCTTGACGATCTTGACGATATTGTCATATATGGTAGTAGTCTGGCCGAACACGACTCAAGGCTATGTAAAGTGCTGCAGCTGTTGAAGGAAAATAATTTGAAAGTAAAAACGGAGAAATGTAACTTCCTAAGGCGGAAAATAGTGTATTTGGGCCATAAGTGTTCGGAGAATGGAGCGCTTCCCGACCCAGAAAAGGTGAAATGCGTTAAGGATTTTCCGCCACCAAGGAACAAAAAGGAAGTGCAATCGTTTTTAGGACTGGTAAATTATTACCGTAAGTTCATTCCCGGGACGGCCAACATTGCCTTGCCAATAAATAAATTGCTTCGCAAGGATCATGCGTTCAATTGGACACCAGGCTGCCAGCGTGCCTTCGAGGAGCTTAAAAAGGCGATAATGTCGCCTCCAGTGTTGGCATACCCTGATTTTTCAAAACCTTTCGTATTGACCACGGATGCTAGCGGTGGAGCGATAGGAGCGGTTCTTTCCCAGGATAGTAGCGGAGGTGATCGACCCATTGCGTTTGCTAGCCGTGCGTTGAATGGGGCGGAAACTCGATACTCCACGATAGAGAAGGAGTTTCTGGCAATCGTAATGGCGGTGAAAAATTTTCGGCCATACTTGTTGGGTCGGCACTTTAAGATTTTTACCGATCATCAACCGCTGAAAGGCATTGCGAACTTGAAGGATCAAACGTCAAGGTTGGCGCGCTTTAGACATAAGCTGTCAGAATATGATTTTGAAATTTGGTACAAGCCGGGCAAGAAGAACCAGAATGCGGATGCACTGAGCAGGATACCATATACGACGGAGGAAATAATGATGGTTAAAACTAGGGCCATGTCGAAGGGCGAAGGGGAAAATCATGCGGGGAGCTCAGGTCACGGGGAGGACAAAGAGGTTCACAACGGGAACAAAGAGAGTAGTGAAAAAGGACCAAGCGATGTTAATGACCAACCGGTCGAGGTGGTGGTCGATGGGGAACCAAGGTACGTGGTGTTGAAGGATCCTAAAGAGATCGTGACAGTGTTAAAGGATTTTCACGATAGTCCTTTGGGCGGTCACGTGGGTGTGCAGGCGACCGTTAAAAGGATAAAGAGGCAATTTCGCTGGGTCGGCATGCACAGGGATATTAAACAATATGTGAAGAAGTGCGTTAAATGTCAGCAAAATAAGAGTGCCAAGAAAACATTTATGCCGATGGTCCTCACGGATACTCCTAGTCGACCTTTTCAGAAGGTATATATGGATATGGTGGGACCTCTCCCTGAAAGCACTGCGGGTAACAAATTGATATTGACTTTTCAAGATGATTTTTAGAAATTTATGTTGTGCGCAGCAATGCCGGATGGGGAGGCTAGTACCGTGGCGAAAATTTTCTTTAACGAAATTATAGCTAAGTACGGTGTTCCAAGCATGCTGGTCACGGACAATGGGACAAATTTCATGTCAAAGGTATTTTCTGATACCTGTAGGCTGTTAGGGGTCAAGAAATTGAACATCGCTCCATATCACCCGCAGGCAAACGGCTCATTGGAAAGGAGTCACCGTCCTTTGGCGGAGTACTTGAGGAGCTTCGTCAATGAGGATGGCAGCAATTGGGACCAATGGTTGGCACCGGCTATGCATGTGCACAACAACACTGTGCATTCATCTACGGGGCAGACCCCATTTAAGACATTATACGGTTTCGACATCGACTTACCGACCAACCTAAGTAAAAAATGTGCACCACTTTACAATACGGATGACCCAAACAAGGTCCTTAAATATCAGATACAGCGCTCGCATGAACTAGTGCGAAAGAATCAGACGAGGGCTAAGTTGTTGTCGAAAAAGGCTTATGACAGGAAGGTAAGTGCTGTGTCCTTTGCAGTAGGTGATAGGGTGCTTGTTATGAACAACACCAGGAAAAATAAGTTTTCACCCATTTGGACTGGACCTTATGAGGTAGTTGGGGTAAACAGTCCAGTAACGTCCACGGTGCGCATAAAGGGGAAGAATCGTAAGTGGCATAATAACCAATTACGGGCGTTCCACCAGTGATCGCATTATTTGGTCTGCAATCATTCCATTTAATATACATGTCCATGATGTCCAAGGTTTTGTTTTGTTGTTTATTTTAGTAATTGTGTATTTGCGGTGGTGAAGGGAAGGTTGGGGGTTTACGCGTAACCCGCCGACAAGTGTCTCCCACCAGGAAGCCTGTTTTTTATATGGAGGGTGACGCCATGTGTAGCGGGCACACCTCAGTGGTTGAGAATGGTTCAACGGATTGAATCTGGTATGGGGAGTAAGAAGCGAGTCTCGCAAAATTCGCGGCATACACTGTGGGGAGGTTTTTTGCCGAGAATAGCCTCACAGTGGCCCGGTTCCTGTTTGCGGAATGCAACAGAAAACCGTTCTGCTCCAGAGAAGGATGACGCGTTGTGTGCGGTCATGGGTGGCAGGGTCTAGGAAGGACACGTGCCTTAATTTGTTGTTATTTATTTTGAAGTGTTTTGGAAATTTTAGGTTGGACATGTGTATACAAGGGGGCTTAGATATGATTTCGGTCGGACCACCGATGGATCGGCTTGTTGGCGTCTTATTGCTATAGAAATAGGAATAGCCCTGCTGTTGGGCAAAAGTGCTTTTTCGTGCGGATCTGTATCCGAAGTAAGTCGCAATTTAGTGAAGGTAATAGGTGATAGTTAGTTTATTGAATGTGGTTGGTAGGTGAAAGTTAATCGATTTTCTTTCGTAGAATCGCTATCCCAAGTATGCTTCTTTCATAATCAGTTTTTCGATTCAAGGAAAAACTTGTTCATAAAGTCTGCTTACCCATTTTTTGCACTTTGTGTGTTTGGTCAAGGTGACACATATCGAGAATTCCCTTTTAGTTTAAGAATAAATTAATTTTATTTATTGGTGAAAGGTTTTTTTATGGTAAATAAAAATTAGAGGAGAGCGACTAGTAGCCGCATGACAACTTCCAGGTTGTTATTTTCTACGCGACGGCCGGCTCGGGCTCGCCGAGGTCACTCTTGTGGTGGCATCTCTCATTGCATCAAGTCGAGCACGGTAGGAACCCAGCAGGACTGGGTTCGTGGTGATGTTAAGCATTAGGTGGAGCTCACGGCGGAGAGCCCGTACTCTCTGGCGTTAACCGCGTCTCCGTTTCTTGATCACGGGCGGTGGGGTCACCACCCGAGGTTTCTGCCTGGCCCGGTATTCCTTAATCGTCAGGCGTTTTGGTCCCGGTTCGGGGACAGGCGCCGGGGGTGTTGTCCTGGACGTGGAGTGATCTGCAACATCTGGGATGATCGCCGTGGCGGGAGCTGTAGGTTTACTAGTATCCATTTGAAGGTATGAAAACGCAATGAAGAATTCTTTTGATCGAACGGTATTTATATCATGCGAAAGGTTAGGTTGTTGCCCGGTGCTCTTCTAATCTGATAACATATCCTGTTTTAACCGCCCGGATCATTGGTTTTTCCCTTTCTTCCTTTCTTTCTCTCATGCTTCGCAACCGGTTTTACACCTGTTTCAATACACAAGTCTTATTGTACTTTATTTATTTTGTTTCTTTCAGTCATGGGTATTACGAACACATTGGTGAGCGTTTTGTTGTGGTCAATCGTGACCGGGGTGCCAGACGGAGGTGCCGCTGATTTTCGAACCGATAGCAGACATACAGCTGTTCCAGGACGAATGGACCATTGTGACAGATTTCGAACCAGCGAATGTATCAAAACTGTTGGCGTGGTGAGGTAACTGTTGGAGCAGGAGGAAGAGGCGTGCCAATTTTCCAATGGTGAGATAGGTAAGCAGTGCACGGTACCGTTCGCCGAAACAAGGGCAATCATAGAGTTATTGCGGAAGGGGCAGGAAGCCGTAGGGTCTTTTACAAGTAGACGGGCCAAACGTGCGCTAGATTTCGTGGGCGAAGGTTTGCACTGGGCATTTGGGGTTATGGATGCGCGAAGTGCTCAGGCGATTACGGACAAAATAGATAAGGCTCAGGAGGGGGAGACTAAGATATACGAGGTGCTAGGTCGAGAGGTTACGGTATTAAGGAAAACTTACGACAAGTTAGCAGGTTCTCTGGAAGGTATGTCCAGAGACGTGAACGGATTAATGGATTTCCTGAACCGGACATCGCGTAGGACGGATAGGTTGTTACACGAGAATGGTGGTAGGATCGCGGCGCTCGAATTCAGAGTGGAGTTGCTGAAGCGTTTGGCCCGGGTTAATGCGAATCTGTTAGAGGCACAGGGTATACAGCAAATGGAGCTCGCGATCTTAGATGACCTGGGGAGGGGCAGCCTGCATCCCTTAGTGTTGGGGGAAAATGATTTCCAAAATTTGAGAGCTAAGATTTCCGTACAGAGCCAGGATAATTGGGTGGCGATGAGTTGGGTCAGGGCCCTCCGGGTCGCCCAGGTTAGGTCATTTCCTATAGCTACGGGAAGGAGAGTGGTAGTGAAGATACCGCTGCCCGAAAGGGATGAGTTTGAGCTATATGCTGTCTATGTGGTCCCAATGACGCTGAGTGCGGAATGGGACAGTGTGGCACGGGTTACATCTAGCTACGTGGCATATTCACGGGGTAGTGACAATATGGTCGGGTTGACCGAGGGGGATCTGGCGACCTGTGTGTCAGTGTTGGATGAAGAAGGTAGGGAGAAACGAATTTGTCGGAGGCCGGTCGGTAGTCCGGGCGCGAACGGGGTCTCTTGTGAGGAAGGCGTATTCCGCCACTTCGTGAATGCCACGACAACGTGTCAATTCTGGGCTACGCCACGGGTACCCGTAATGTGGATTAGGATGTATGTCGAAGGAAAATGGATTTACAGGGTGGAAGAGGAGGAACAGTTCACGGTGGGGTGTGGTTCGAACTTTTCATTAGGGAGCCTGAGCGGGTTCGGGCAACTTAGCTTAGATGCTGGCTGTGCATTGTGGGGCGAGAAGGTAAATCTGACCCACCATGCGACGCTGGTATCCAGGGCCGGGAGTAGACCTTTTCGGTTGGAATTTCGGCGCCGTTTGAGAAGTTGGAAAAGTTCAAACCAGTATTGGAGGGCGGCCAAGCAACATGGGGCCAGCTCTGCCCGTGTTGGTAACAGGGCACGAAGCTCTGCACGACAAGTTGCAGGAAGGTAGGAGAGAATTGGATGAGATTGCATCGGTTATAGAACACCAGCACGACCTCAGCGCATTAAAAAGGGGTCAGGATCATCTGAGGGTTTTAGGCTGTTCATTCGGTGGGGGCGTCCTGTCATTGGTGGTGGTGGTAATGCTTTGTGCAAGATATTTCTGCAAAGGCGGCGCAGGCCCTGGGGTAGCGACTAGTGTAGTAGTGCCTGTACCGATGGGTCCTCCAGTATAGACGTCCGAATGGCTACCTTGCGCCTATAAAGGCCGGCGGGGTACTTTCCAGATGCGGTAGACCCACTAATGGAGAAAATATATTTAAAAAAAAAATATATATATATATATAAGATATTAAAAAGAACAAGAGAAAAATAATAAGAAAAGATAGGAAATCTCCCCATGTAAAAAAAAAATATATATTAATAACGAGAAAAGATTGGAGATTCCTCAATATAAGAAAAGATGGGAGTTCCCTTCACCTAGAAAAGAAAAAAAAAATTAAAAGAGAAGACCCCCCATATATGAAAAAAAAAACGGTCGAAAAAAAATATATATAGATAAGTATAAAAACAAAAAAAAACCATTAAGAAAAGATGGGAGGCCCCTCCGTAAAAAAGAAAAGAGTAATAAGGATAAAAAATGGGAGGTCTCCCCATACATACATATTAAAAAAAAAAAAAAAACAAAACAATGAATATATATAGATAGTAGCATACATATTTGTTTAAAAAAAAAAAAAAGAAAGAAGATATATTAAGATATACTATAAGCATACACATATTGAGAGAAATATATTTAAAAAAAAAAAAAAAAAAAAAAAAGATATATTAAGATATACTATAAGCATACACATATTGAGAGAAATATATTTAAAAAAAAAAAAAATATGTACATATTATATAAGTAGAAGAAAGAATTTGGAAAAAGAGAAGAAGGAATTAATCCTTAAATAACTATTGTTCAAGAAGAAAAAAAAAGGAATTATTGTATTAAAATATGAGTAGAAAATATATCTATTAGTTTAGTTAGTTGTGAATAGTATAGGAAATGTTTTTCTTGTTATATTAGTAAAGTTAGGGAATTCCAACCCAAGTCCACTGAGAGCGATGCTGATTGGTATGTGACACAAATTGGAAAGGCCGTTGTGACAAGATATGGTTGTTCCGGGTTAGCTGACGAGGCGGCCAGTGGAGCAAGGGGTCAAGATGTTTCATAATTCATATCATCTGCCTCGGGCCTTCGGTGACATAGTTCAGCAAAACAAAACTCCTTTTAGTTTGTGAGGGGTGCTGCCAAGAGGAAATGGCCAAAATGAGCTATGTTGGTTTGGCCAGGCAATAAGCTGAGTCCTGTGGCGATGAATTAACCAGTCGCATCCCTTTGCATTATTGAAGGTCATCGGAGAATGGCCAGGGCTTACATTGAATATTACGGTAAGCGCCAACGAATTATGGGTTCGATACACCAACACCTGTGGTCTCGTGGTAGATTATGCATTCCGCCGGAAGTATTGTCATGAGTTTGCAGCAGGCCGAACCTCATTTTTTTTTGGTTATGATTCTGTATTGGAAGTCAATCATCAATGTCGTCGGATCGCCTTTGTACTTCATCCAAGCGACAGGCCAAAATTTGTTTAACGAAGTGGCCAGCCAAAGTCAGTTCTTACAAAGAAGGTGGCTAAGAATCCGTTTTATGAACCAACAGGCCAACGGTTATCATGGTGTAGTATTGGAATCGAATCACAGGAATGGTTATATGCGACGAGGTGAAAGTTAACGGTCATGCACATGCTAGAGTAAAAAGACGCATTGTGGTGCCCGGTCAGTAAACCACACAGCGACTGTCGAAATTATCGTCATTAATAGTATCTTCATCATCAGCATTGGCTCCGGATTCGTCCTTATCAGTTTTGTCATTATCAGCAGCCCTAACAGCAACACTATCATCAGCACCAACATTATCATCAACATCAACATCATCTTCAGCATCAAGATTATCATTATCATCATCAATATCAACATCAGCATCAACGTCATCAGCAGCATCAACACAACCATCAGCATGAACATCATCATCAGCAGCAGCGTCAGCAGAAGCAACATGCCAATTAAGTATTGCTGG
>CAVMKG010000526.1:22500-27500 GCA_963682025.1 Cordilura impudica
AATAATAATAATAATTAATAATAATAATAATAATAATAATAATAATAATAATAATAATAATAATAATAATAATAATAATAATAATAATAATAATAATAATAATAATAATAAATAATAATAATAATAATAATAATAATAATAATAATAATAATAATAATAATAATAATAATAATAATAATAATAATAATAATAATAATAATAATAATAATAATAATAATAATAATAATAATAATAATAAAATAATAATAATAATAATAATAATAATAATAATAATAATAATAATAATAATAATAATAATAAAATAATAATAATAATAATAATAATAATAATAATAATAATAATAATAATAATAATAATAATAATAATAATAATAATAATTAATAATAATAATAATAATAATAATAATAATAATAATAATAATAATAATAATAATAATAATAATAATAATAATAATAATAATAATAATAATAATAATAATAATATTAATAATAATAATAATAATAATAATAATAATAATAATAATAATAATAATAATAATAATAATAATAATAATAATAATAATAATAATAATAATAATAATATAATAATAATAATAATAATAATAATAAATAATAATAATAATAATAATAATAATAATAATAATAATAATAATAATAATAATAATAATAATAATAATAATAATAATAAATAATAATAATAATAATAATAATAATAATAATAATAATAATAATAATAATAATAATAATAATAATAATAATAATAATAATAATAATTAATAATAATAATAATAATAATAATAATAATAATAATAATAATAATAATAATAATAATAATAATAATAATAATAATATAATAATAATAATAATAATAATAATAATAATAATAATAATAATAATAATAATAATAATAATATAATAATAATAATTAATAATAATAATAATAATAATAATAATAATAATAATAATAATAATAATAATAATAATAATAATAATAATAATAATAATAATAATAATAATAATAATAATAATAATAATAATAATAATAATAATAATAATAATAATAATAATAATAATAATAATAATAATAATAATAATATAATAATAATAATAAATAATAATAATAATAATAATAATAATAATAATAATAATTAATAATAATAATAATAATAATAATAATAATAATAATAATAATAATAATAATAATAATAATAATAATAATAATAATAATAATAATAATAATAATAATAATAATAATAATAATAATAATAATAATAATAATAATAATAATAATAATAATAATAATAATAATAATAATAATAATAATAATAATAATAATAATAATAATAATAATAATAATAATAATAATAATAATAATAATAATAATAATAATAATAATAATAATAATAATAATAATAATAATAAAATAATAATAATAATAATAATAATAATAATAAATAATAATAATAATAATAATAATAAATAATAATAATAATAATAATAATAATAATAATAATAATAATAATAATAATAATAATAATAATAATAATAATAATAATAATAATAATAATAATAATAATAATAATAATAATAATAATAATAATAATAATAATAATAATAATAATAAAATAATAATAATAATAATAATAATAATAATAATAATAATAATAATAATAATAATAATAATAATAATAATAATAATAATAATTAATAATAATAATAATAATAATAATAATAATAATAATAATAATAATAATAATAATAATAATAATAATAATAATAATAATAATAATAATAATAATAATAATAATAATAATAATAATAATAATAATAATATAATAATAATAATAATAATAATAATAATAATAATAATAATAATAATAATAATAATAATAATAATAATAATAAAATAATAATAATAATAATAATAATAATAATAATAATAATAATAATAATAATAATAATAATAAATAATAATAATAATAATAATAATAAAATAATAATAATAATAATAATAATAATAATAATAATAATAATAATAATAAATAATAATAATAATAATAATAATAATAATAATAATAATAATAATAATAATAATAATAATTAATAATAATAATAATAATAATAATAATAATAATAATAATAATAATAATAATAATAATAATAATAATAATAATAATAATAATAATAATAATAATAATAATAATAATAATAATAATAATAATAATAATAATAATAATAATAATAATAATAATAATAATAATAAATAATAATAATAATAATAATAATAATAATAATAATAATAATAATAATAATAATAATAATAATAATAATAATAATATAATAATAATAATAATAATAATAATAATAATAATAATAATAATAATAATAATAATAATAATAATAATAATAATAATAATAATAATAATTAATAATAATAATAATAATAATAATAATAATAATATAATAATAATAATAATAATAATAATAATAATAATAATAATAATAATAATAATAATAATAATAATAATAATAATAATAATAATAATAATAATAATAATAATAATAATAATAATAATAATAATAATAATAATAATAATAATAATAATAATAATAATAATATAATAATAATAATAATAATAATAATAATAATAATAATAATAATAATAATAATAATAATAATAATAATAATAATAATAATAATAATAATAATATAATAATAATAATAATAATAATAATAATAATAATAATAATAATAATAATAATAATAATAATAATAATAATAATAATAATAATAATAATAATAATAATAATAATAATAATAATAATAATAATAATAATAATAATAATAATAATAATAATAATAATAATAATAATAATAATAATAATAATAATAATAATAATAATAATAATAATAATAATATAATAATAATAATAATAATAATAATAATAATAATAATAATAAATAATAATAATAATAATAATAATAATAATAATATAATAATAATAATAATAATAATAATAATAATAATAATAATAATAATAATAATAATAATAATATAATAATAATAATAATAATAATAATAATAATAATAATAATAATAATAAATAATAATAATAATAATAATAATAATAATAATAATAATAATAATAATAATAATAATAATAATAATAATAATAATAATAATAATAATAATAATAATAATAATAATAATAATAATAATAATAATAATAAATAATAATAATAATAATAATAATAATAAATAATAATAATAATAATAATAATAATAATAATAATAATAATAATAATAATAATAATAATAATAATAATAATAATAATAATAATAATAATAATAATAATAATAATAATAATAAATAATAATAATAATAATAATAATAATAATAATAATAATAATAATAATAATAATAATAATAATAATAATAATAATAATAATAATAATAATAATAATAATAATAATAATAATAATAATAATAATAATAATAATATAATAATAATAATATAATAATAATAATAATAATAATAATAATAATAATAATAATAATAATAATAATAATAATAAATAATAATAATAATAATAATAATAATAATAATAATAATAATAATAATAATAATAATAATAATAATAATAATAATAATAATAATAATAATAATAATAATAATAATAATAATAATAATAATAATAATAATAATAATAATAATAATAATAATAATAATAATAATAATAATAATAATAATAATAATAATAATAATAATAATAATAATAATAATAATAATAATAATAATAATAATAATAATAATAATAATAATAATAATAATAATAATAATAATAATAATAATAATAATAATAATAATAATAATAATAATAATAATAATAATAATAATAATATAATAATAATAATAATAATAATAATAATAATAATAATAATAATAATAATAATAATAATAATAATAATAATAATAATAATAATAATAATAATAATAATAATAATAATAATAATAATAATAATAATAATAATAATAATAATAATAATAATAATAATAATAATAATAATAATAATAATAATAATAATAAATAATAATAATAATAATAATAATAATAATAATAATAATAATAATAATAATAATAATAATAATAATAATAATAATAATAATAATAATAATAATAATAAATAATAATAATAATAATAATAATAATAATAATAATAATAATAATAATAATAATAATAATAATAATATAATAATAATAATAATAATAATAATAATAATAATAATAATAATAATAATAATAATAATAATAATAATAATAATAATAATAATAATAATAATAATAATAATAATAATAATAATAATAATAATAATAATAATAATAATAATAATAATAAATAATAATAATAATAATAATAATAATAATAATAATAATAATAATAATAATAATAATAATAATAATAATAATAATAATAATAATAATAATAATAATAATAATAATAATAATAATAATAATAATAAATAATAATAATAATAATAATAATAATAATAATAATAAAATAATAATAATAATAATAATAATAATAATAATAATAATAATAATAATAATAATAATAATAATAATAATAATAATAATAATAATAATAATAATAATAATAAATAATAATAATAATAATAATAATAATAATAATAATAATAATAATAATAATAATAATAATAATAATAATAATAATAATAATAATAATAATAATAATAATAATAATAATAATAATAATAATAATAATAATAATAATAATAATAATAATAATAATAATAATAATAATAATAATAATAATAATAATAATAATAATAATAATAATAATAATAATATAATAATAATAATAATAATAATAATAATAATAATAATAATAATAATAATAATAATAATAATAATAATAATAATAATAATAATAATAATAATAATAATAATAATAATAATAATAATAATAATAATAATA
>CAVMKG010000527.1:5000-10000 GCA_963682025.1 Cordilura impudica
TTAATTTTTAATTTTAAATTTTTAATTTTTAATTTTTAATTTTGAATTTTTAATTTTTAATTTTTAATTTTTAATTTTTAATTTTTAATTTTTAATATTTAATTTTTTAATTTTTATTTTTAATTTGTATTTTTAATTTTTAATTTTTAATATTTAATTTTTAATTTTTAGTTTTTAATTTTTAATTTTTAATTTTTAATTTTTAATTTTTAATTTTTAATTTTTAATTTTTAATTTTTAATTTTTAATTTTCAATTTCTAATTTTTAATTTTTAGTTTTTAATTTTTAATTTTTAATTTTTAATTTTTAATTTTTAATTTTTAATTTTTAATTTTTAATTTTTAATTTTTAATTTTAATTTCTAATTTTTAATTTTTAATTTTTAATTTTTAATGTGTAATTTTTAATTTTTAATTTTCAATTTTTAATTTTTAATGTGTAATTTTTAATTTTTAATTTTTAATTTATAACTTTTAATTTTAATTTTTAATTTTAAATTTTGAATTTTAAATTTTAAATTTTAAATTTTAAATTTTAAATTTTAAATTTTAAATTTTAAATTTTAAACTTTAAATTTTAAATTTTAAATTTTAAATTTTAAATTTTAAATTTTAAATTTTAAATTTTAAATTTTAAATTTTAAATTTTAAATTTTAAATTTTAAATTTTAAATTTCAAATTTTTAGTTTTTAATTTTTAATTTTTAATTTTTAATTTTTAATTTTTAATTTTTAATATTTAATTTTTAATTTTTAATTTTTTAATTTTTAATTTTTAATTTTTAATTTTTAATTTTTAATTTTTAATTTTTAATTTTTAATTTTTAATTTTTAATTTTTAATTTTTAATTTTAATTTTTAATTTTTAATTTTTAAATTTTAATTTTTAATTTTTAATTTTTAATTTTTAATTTTTAATTTTTAATTTTTAATTTTTAATTTTTAATTTTTAATTTTTTATTTTTAATTTTTAATTATTAATTTTTAATTTTTAATTTTTAATTTTTAATTTTTAATTTTTAATTTTAAATTTTTAATTTTTAATTTTTAATTTTTAATTTTTAATTTTTAATTTTTAATTTTTAATTTTAATTTTTAATTTTTAATTTTTAATTTTTAATTTTTAATTTTAATTTTAATTTTTAATTTTTAATTTTAATTTTTAATTTTTAATTTTTAATTTTTAATTTTTAATTTTTAATTTTTAATTTTAAATTTTTAATTTTTAATTTTTAATTTTTAATTTTTAACTTTTAATTTTTATTTTTAATTTTTAATTTTTCAAATTTAATTTTTAATTTTTAGTTTTTAATTTTTAATTTTTAATTTTTAATTTTTAATGTTTAATTTTTAATTTTTAATTTTTAATTTTTAATTTTTAATTTTTAATTTTTAATTTTTAATTTTTAATTTTTAATTTTAATTTTAATTTTTAATTTTTAATTTTTAATTTTTAGTTTTTAATTTTAAAATTTTAATTTTTTATTTTTAATTTCCAATTTTTAATTTTAATTTATAATTTTTAATTTTTAATTTTTAATTTTTAATTTTTAATTTTTAATTTTTAATTTTTAATTTTTAATTTTTAATTTTTAATTTTTAATTTTTAATTTTTAATTTTTAATTTTTAATTTTTAATTTTTAATTTTAATTTTTAATTTTTAATATTTAATTTTGAATTTTAAAATTTTTAATTTTAAATTTTTAATTTTTAATTTTTAATTTTGAATTTTTAATTTTTAATTTTTAATTTTTAATTTTTAATATTTAATTTTTAATTTTTATTTTTAATTTGTATTTTTAATTTTTAATTTTTAATATTTAATTTTTAATTTTTGTTTTTAATTTTTAATTTTTAATTTTTAATTTTTAATTTTTAATTTTTAATTTTTAATTTTTAATTTTTAATTTTTAATTTTTAATTTTTAATTTTTAATTTTTAATTTTTAATTTTTATTTTTTAATTTTTAATTTTTAATTTTTAATTTTTAATTTTAATTTTTAATTTTTAATTTTTAATTTTTAATTTTTAATTTTTAATTTTTAATTTTTAATTTTTACTTTTTAATTTTTAATTTTTAATTTTTAATTTTTAATTTTTAATTTTTAATTTTTAATTTTTAATTTTTAATTTTTAATTTTTAATTTTTAATTTTTAATTTTTAATTTTTAATTTTTAATTTTTAATTTTTAATTTTTAATTTTTAATTTTTAATTTTTAATTTTTAATTTTAATTTTAATTTTTAATTTTTAATTTTTAATTTTTAATTTTTAATTTTTAATTTTTAATTTTTAATTTTTAATTTTTAATTTTTAATTTTTAATTTTTAATTTTTAATTTTTAATTTTTAATTTTTAATTTTTAATTTTAATTTTTAATTTTTAATTTTTAATTTTTAATTTTTAATTTTTAATTTTTAATTTTTAATTTTTAATTTTTAATTTTTAATTTTTAATTTTTAATTTTTAATTTTTAATTTTTAATTTTTAATTTTTAATTTTTAATTTTAATTTTTAATTTTTAATTTTTAATTTTTAATTTTTAATTTTTAATTTTTAATTTTTAATTTTTAATTTTTAATTTTTAATTTTTAATTTTTAATTTTTAATTTTTAATTTTTAATTTTTAATTTTTAATTTTAATTTTTAATTTTTAATTTTTAATTTTTAATTTTTAATTTTTAATTTTTAATTTTTAATTTTTAATTTTTAATTTTTAATTTTTAATTTTTAATTTTTAATTTTTAATTTTTAATTTTTAATTTTAATTTTAATTTTAATTTTAATTTTAATTTTATTTTTAATTTTTAATTTCTAATTTTTAGTTTTTAATTTTTAATTTTTAATTTTTAATTTTTAATTTTTAATTTTTAATTTTTAATTTTTAATTTTTAATTTTTAATTTTTAAATTTTAAATTTATAATTTTTAATATTTAATATTTAATATTTAATATTTAATTATTTAATTTTTAATTTTTAATTTTTAATTTTTTATTTTTAATTTTTAATTTTTAATTTTTAATTTTTAATTTTTAATTTTTAATTTTTAATTTTTAATTTTTAAATTTTATTTTTTAATTTTTAATTTTTAATTTTTAATTTATAATTTTTAACTTTTAATTTTTAATTTTTAATTTTTAATTTTTATTTTTTAATTCTTAATTTTTCATTTTTAATTTTTAATTTTTAATTTTTAATTTTTAATTTTTAATTTTTAATTTTTAATTTTTAATTTTTAATTTTTAATTTTTAATTTTTAATTTTTAATTTTTAATTTTTAATTTTTAATTTTAATTTTTAATTTTTAATTTTTAATTTTTAATTTTAATTTTTAATTTTTAATTTTTAATTTTTAATTTTTAATTATTAATTTTTAATTTTTAATTTTTAATTTTTAATTTTTAATTTTTAATTTTTAATTTTTAATTTTTAATTTTTAAATTTTTAATTTTTAATTTTTAATTTTTAATTTTAATTTTAAATTTTTAATTTTTAATTTTTAATTTTTAATATTTAATTTTTAATTTTTAATATTTAATTTTTAATTTTTAATTTTTAATTTTTAATTTTTAATTTTAATTTTTAATTTTTAATTTTTAATGTGTAATTTTTAATTTTTAATTTTCAATTTTTAATTTTTAATGTGTAATTTTTAATTTTTAATTTTTAATTTATAATTTTAATTTTTAATTTTTAATTTTAAATTTTAAATTTAAAATTTAAAATTTTTAGTTTTTAATTTTAAATTTTTAATTTTTAATTTCTAATTTTTAATTTTTAATATTTAATTTTTAATTTTTAAAGTTTAATTTTTAATTTTTATTTTTTAATTTTTAATTTTTAATTTTTAATTTTTAATTTTTAATTTTTAATTTTTAATTTTTAATTTTTAATTTTTAATTTTTAATTTTTAATTTTTAATTTTTAATTTTTTAATTTTTAATTTTTAATTTTTAATTTTTAATTTTAATTTTTAAGTTTTAATTTTTAATTTTAATTTTTAATTTTTAATTTTTAATTTTTAATTTTTAACTTGTAATGTGTAATTTTTAATTTTTAATTTTTAATTTTTAATTTTTAATTTTTAATTTTTAATTTTTAATTTTTAATTTTTAATTTTTAATTTTTAATGTTTAATTTTTAATTTTTAATTTTTAATTTTTAATTTTTAATTTTTAATTTTTAATTTTTAATTTTTAATTTTTAATTTTTAATTTTTAATTTTTAATTTTTAATTTTTAATTTTTAATTTTTAATTTTTAATTTTTATTTTTAGTTTTTTAATTTTTAATTTCTAATTTTTAATTTTTAATTTATAATTTTTAATTTTTAATTTTTAATTTTTAATTTTTAATTTTTAATTTTTAATTTTTAATTTTTAATTTTTAATTTTTAATTTTTAATTTTTAATTTTTAATTTTTAATTTTTAATTTTTAATTTTTAATTTTTAATTTTTAATTTTTAATTTTTAATTTTTAATTTTTAATTTTTAATTTTTAATTTTTAATTTTTAATTTTTAATTTTTAATTTTTAATTTTTAATTTTTAATTTTTAATTTTTAATTTTTAATTTTTAATTTTTAATTTTTAATTTTTAATTTTTAATTTTTAGTTTTTAATTTTTAATTTTTAATTTTTAATTTTTAATTTTTAATATTTAATTTTTAATTTTTAATTTTTAATTTTTAATTTTTAATTTCTAATTTTTAATTTTTAATTTTTAATTTTTAATTTTTAATTTTTAATATTTAATTTTTAATTTTTAATTTTTAATTTTTAATATTTAATTTTTAATTTTTAATTTTTATTTTTAATTTTTAATTTTTAATATTTAATTTTTAATTTTTAGTTTTTAATTTTTAACTTTTAATTTTTAATTTTTAATTTTTAATTTTTAATTTTTAATTTTTAATTTTTAATTTTTAATTTTTAATTTTTAATTTTTAATTTTTAATTTTTAATTTTTAATTTTTAATTTTTAATTTTTAATTTTTAAT
>CAVMKG010000527.1:17500-20000 GCA_963682025.1 Cordilura impudica
TTTTTAATTTTAATTTTTAATTTTTAATTTTTAATTTTAAATTTTAAATTTAAAATTTAAAATTTTTAGTTTTTAATTTTAAATTTTTAATTTCTAATTTTTAATTTTTAATATTTAATTTTTAATTTTTAAAGTTTAATTTTTAATTTTTATTTTTTAATTTTTAATTTTTAATTTTAATTTTTAATTTTTAATTTTTAATTTTTAATTTTTAATTTTTAATTTTTAATTTTTAATTTTTAATTTTTAATTTTCAATTTTTAATTTTTAATTTTTAATTTTTAATTTTTAAGTTTTAATTTTTAATTTTTAATTTTTAATTTTTAATTTGTAATGTGTAATTTTTAATTTTTAATTTTTAATTTTTAATTTTTAATTTTTAATTTTTAATTTTTAATTTTTAATTTTTAATTTTTAATTTTTAATTTTTAATTTTTAATTTTTAATTTTTAATTTTTAATTTTTAATTTTTAATTTTTAATTTTTAATTTTTAATTTTTAATTTTTAATTTTTAATTTTTAATTTTTAATTTTTAATTTTTAATTTTTAATTTTTAATTTTTAATTTTTAATTTTTAATTTTTAATTTTTAATTTTTAATTTTTAATTTTTAATTTTTAATTTTTAATTTTTAATTTTTAATTTTTAATTTTTAATTTTTAATTTTTAATTTTAATTTTTAATTTTTAATTTTAATTTTTAATTTTTAATTTTTAATTTTTAATTTTTAATTTTTAATTTTTAATTTTTAGTTTTTAATTTTAAATTTTTAATTTTTAATTTCCAATTTTTAATTTTTAATTTATAATTTTTAATTTTTAATTTTTAATTTTTAATTTTTAATTTTTAATTTTTAATTTTTAATTTTTAATTTTTAATTTTTAATTTTTAATTTTTAATTTTTAATTTTTAATTTTTAATTTTTAATTTTTAATTTTTAATTTTTAATTTTTAATTTTAAATTTTTAATTTTTAATTTTGAATTTTTAATTTTTAATTTTTAATTTTTAATTTTTAATTATTAATTTTTAATATTTAATTTTTAATTTTTATTTTTAATTTGTATTTTTAATTTTTAATTTTTAATATTTAATTTTTAATTTTTAGTTTTTAATTTTTAATTTTTAATTTTTAATTTTTAATTTTTAATTTTTAATTTTTAATTTTTAATTTTTAATTTTTAATTTTTAATTTTTAATTTTTAATTTTTAATTTTTAATTTTTAATTTTTAATTTTTAATTTTTAATTTTTAATTTTTAATTTTTAATTTTTAATTTTTAATTTTTACTTTTTAATTTTTAATTTTTAATTTTTAATTTTTAATTTTTAATTTTTAATTTTTAATTTTTAATTTTTAATTTTTAATTTTTAATTTTTAATTTTTAATTTTTAATTTTTAATTTTTAATTTTTAATTTTTAATTTTTAATTTTTAATTTTTAATATTTAATTTTTAATTTTTAATTTTTAATTTTTAATTTTTAATTTTTAATTTTTAATTTTTAATTTTTAATTTTAAATTTTTAATTTTAATTTTAATTTTAATTTTTAATTTCTAATTTTTAGTTTTTAATTTTTAATTTTTAATTTTTAATTTTTAATTTTTAATTTTTAATTTTTAATTTTTAATTTTTAATTTTTAATTTTTAATTTTTAATTTTTAATTTTAAATTTTGAATTTATAATTTTTAATATTTAATATTTAATATATAATTATTTAAATTTTAATTTTTAATTTTTAATTTTTAATTTTTAATTTTTAATTTTTAAATTTTAATTTTTAATTTTTAATTTTTAAATTTTAATTTTTAATTTTTAATTTTTAATTTTTAATTTTTAATTTTTAATTTTTAATTTTTAATTTATAATTTTTAACTTTTAATTTTTAATTTTTAATTTTTAATTTTTAATTTTTAATTTTTAATTTTAAATTTTAATTTTAATTTTTAATTTTTAATTTTTAATTTTTAATTTTTAATTTTTAATTTATAATTTTTAACTTTTAATTTTTAATTTTTAATTTTTAATTTTTAATTTTTAATTTTTAATTTTTAATTTTTAATTTTTAATTTTTTAATTTTTAATTTTTAATTTTTAATTTTTAATTTTTAATTATTAATTTTTAATTTTTAATTTTTAATTTTTAATTTTTAATTTAAAATTTTTAATTTTTAATTTTTAATATTTAATTTTTAATTTTTAATTTTTAATTTTTAATTTTTAATTTTTAATTTTTAATTTTTAATTTTTAATTTTGATTTTAATTTTTAATTTTTAATTTTTAATTTTTAATTTTTAATGTGTAATTTTTAATTTTTAATTTTCAATTTTTAATTTTTAATGTGTAATTTTTAATTTTTAATTTTTAATTTATAATTTTTAATTTTTAATTTTAATTTTTAATTTTTAATTTTTAATTTTAAATTTTAAATTTAAAATTTTTAGTTTTTAATTTTAAATTTTTAATTTTTAATTTCTAATTTTTAATTTTTAATATTTA
>CAVMKG010000527.1:32500-37500 GCA_963682025.1 Cordilura impudica
TTTTAATTTTTAATTTTTAATTTTAATTTTTAATTTTTAATTTTTAATTTTTAATTTTTAATTTTTAATTTTTAATTTTTAATTTTTAATTTTTAATTTTTAATTTTTAATTTTTAATTTTTAATTTTCAATTTTTAATTTTTAATTTTTAATTTTTAATTTTTAATTTTTAATTTTTAGTTTTTAATTTTTAATTTTTAATTTTTAAATTTTAATTTTTAATTTTTTATTTTTAATTTTTAATTTTTAATTTTTAGTTTTTAATTTTTAGTTTTTAATTTTTAATTTTTAATTTTAAATTTTTAATTTTTAATTTTTAATTTTTAATTTTTAATTTTTAATTTTTAATTTTTAATTTTTAATTTTTAATTTTTAATTTTTAATTTTTAATTTTTAATATTTAATTTTTAATTTTTAATTTTTAATTTGTATTTTTAATTTTTAATTTTTAATATTTAATTTTTAATTTTTAGTTTTTAATTTTTAATTTTTAATTTTTAATTTTTAATTTTTAATTTTTAATTTTTAATATTTAATTTTTAATTTTTAGTTTTTAATTTTTAATTTTTAATTTTTAATATTTAATTTTTAATTTTTAATTTTTAATTTTTAATTTTTAATTTTTAATTTTTAATTTTTAATTTTTAATTTTTAATTTTTAATTTTTAATTTTTAATTTTTAATTTTTAATTTTTAATTTTTAATTTTTAATTTTTAATTTTTAATTTTTAATTTTTAATTTTTAATTTTTAATTTTTAATTTTAATTTTAATTTTTAATTTTTAATTTTAATTTTAATTTTAATTTTTAATTTTTAATTTTTAATTTTTAATTTTTAATTTTTAATTTTAATTTTTAATTTTTAATTTTTAATTTTTAATTTTTAATTTTTAATTTTTAATTTTTAATATTTAATTTTTAATTTTTAATTTTAAATTTTTAATTTTTAATTTTTAATTTTTAATTTTTAATTTTTAATTTTTAATTTTTAGTTTTTAGTTTTTAATTTTTAATTTTTAATTTTTAATTTTTAATTTTTAATTTTTAATTTTTAATTTTTAATTTTTAATTTCTAATTTTTAATTTTTAATTTTTAATTTTTAATTTTTAATTTTTAATTTTTAATTTTTAATTTTTAATATTTAATTTTTAATTTTTATTTTTAATTTTAATTTTTAATATTTAATTTTTAATTTTTAATTTTTAATTTTTAATTTTTAATTTTAATTTTTAATTTTTAATTTTTAATTTTTAATTTTTCATTTTTAATTTTTAATTTTTAATTTTTAATTTTTAATTTTTAATTTTTAATTTTTAATTTTTAATTTTTAATTTTTAATTTTTTATTTTTAATTATTAATTTTTAATTTTTAATTTTTAATTTTTAATTTTTAATTTTTAATTTTTAATTTTTAATTTTTAATTTTTAATTTTTAATTTTTAATTTTTAATTTTTAATTTTTAATTTTTAATTTTTAATTTTTAATTTTTAATTTTTAATTTTTAATTTTTAATTTTTAATTTTTATTTTTTAATTTTTAATTTTTAATTTTTAATTTTTAATTTTTAATTTTTAATTTTTAATTTTTAATTTTTTATTTTTAATTTTTAATTTTAATTTTTAATTTTTAATTTTTAATTTTTAATTTTAATTTTTAATTTTTAATTTTAATTTTTAATTTATAATTTTAATTTCAATTTTTAATTTTTAATTTTAAATTTTTAATTTTTAATTTTTAATTTTTAATTTTTAATTTTTAATTTTTAATTTTTAATTATTAATTTTTAATTTTTAATTTTTAATTTTTAATTTTTAATTTTTAATTTTTAATTTTTAATTTTTAATATTTAATTTTTAATTTTTAATTTTTAATTTTTAATTTTTAATTTTTAATTTTTAATTTTAATTTTTAATTTTTAATTTTTAATTTTTAATTTTTAATTTTTAATTTTTAATTTTTAATTTTAATTTTTAATTTTTAATTTTTAATTTTTAATTTTTAATTTTTAATTTTTAATTTTTAATTTTTAATTTTTAATTTTTAATTTTTAATTTTTAATTTTTAATTTTTAATTTTTAATTTTTAATTTTAATTTTTAATTTTTAATTTTTAATTTTTAATTTTTAATTTTTAATTTTTAATTTTTAATTTTTAATTTTTAATTTTTAAGTTTTAATTTTTAATTTCTAATTTTTAATTTTTAATTTTTAATTTTTAATTTTTAATTTTAATTTTTAATTTTTAATTTTTAATTTTTAATTTTTAATTTTTAATATTTAATTTTTAATTTTTAATTTTTAATTTTTATTTTTAATTTTTAATTTTTAATTTTTAATTTTTAATATTTAATTTTTAATTTTTGGTTTTTAATTTTTAATTTTTAATTTTTAATTTTTAATTTTTAATTTTTAATTTTTAATTTTTAATTTTTAATTTTAATTTTTAATTTTAATTTTTAATTTTTAATTTTTAATTTTTAATTTTTAATTTTTAATTTTTAATTTTTAATTTTTAATTTTTAATTTTAATTTAAATTTAATTTTTAATTTTTAATTTTTAATTTTTAATTTTTAATTTTTAGTTTTTAATTTTAAATTTTTAATTTTTAATTTCCAATTTTTAATTTTTAATTTATAATTTTTAATTTTTATTTTTTAATTTTTAATTATTAATTTTTAATTTTTAATTTTTAATTTTTAATTTTTAATTTTTAATTTTTAATTTTTAATTTTTAATTTTTAATTTTTAATTTTTAATTTTTAATTTTTAATTTTTAATTTTTAATTTTTAATTTTTAATTTTTAATTTTTAATTTGTAATTTTTAATTTTTAATTTTTAATTTTTAATTTTTAATTTTTAATTTTTAATTTTTAATTTTTAATTTTTAATTTTTAATTTTTAATTTTTAATTTTTAATTTTTAATTTTTAATTTTTAATTTTTAATTTAAAATTTTTAATTTTTAATTTTTAATTTTTAATTTTTAATTTTTAATTTTTAATTTTTAATTTTTAATTTTTAATTTTTAATTTTAAATTTTTAATTTTTAATTTTTAATTTTTAATTTTTAATTTTTAATTTTTAT
This sequence comes from Cordilura impudica, assembly GCA_963682025.1. Lineage (NCBI taxonomy): Eukaryota > Metazoa > Arthropoda > Insecta > Diptera > Scathophagidae > Cordilura > Cordilura impudica. The sequence continues at coordinate 35,588 of CAVMKG010000527.1, forward strand.
TCTTAATTTTTAATTTTTAATTTTTAATTTTTAATTTTTAATTTTTAATTTTTAATTTTTAATTTTAATTTAATTTTTATTTTAATTTTTATTTCTAAATTTTAGTTTTTAATTTTTAATTTTTAATTTTTAATTTTTAATTTTTAATTTTTAAATTTTTAATTTTTAATTTTTAATTTTTAATTTTTAATTTTAATTTTTAATTTTTAATTTTTAATTTTTAATTTTTAATTTTTAATTGTTAATTTTTAATTTTTAATTTTTAATTTTTAATTTTAAATTTTAAATTTAAAATTTAAATTTTAAATTTTTTAAATTTAAATTATATTTTTAATATTTAACATTTAATTATTTAATTTTTAATTTTTAATTTTTAATTTTTAATTTTTAATTTTAATTTTTAATTTTTAATTTTTAATTTTTAATTTTTAATTTTTAATTTTTATTTTTATTTTTTAATTTTTAATTTTTAATTTTTAATTTTTAATTTTTAATTTTTTATTTTTAATTTTTAATTTTTAATTTTTAATTTTTAATTTTTAATTTTTAATTTTTAATTTTTAATTTTTAATTTTTAATTTTTAATTTTTAATTATTAATTTTTAATTTTTAATTTTTAATTTTAAATTTTTAATTTTTAATTTTTAATTTTTAATTTTTAATTTTTAATTTTTAATTTTTAATTTTTAATTTTTAATTTTTAATTTTTAATTTTTAATTTTTAATTTTTAATTTTTAATTTTTAATTCGTAATATTTAATTTTTAATTTTTAATTTTTAATTTTTAATTTTTAATTTTTAATTTTTAATTTTTAATTTTTAATTTTTAATTTTTAATTTTTAATTTTTAATTTTTAATTTTTAATTTTTAATTTTTAATTTTTAATTTTTAATTTTTAATTTTTAATTTTTAATTTTTAATTTTTAATTTTTAATTTTAAATTTTTAATTTTTAATTTTTAATTTTTAATTTTTAATTTTTAATTTTTAATTTTTAATTTTTAATTTTTAATTGTTAATTTTTAATTTTTAATTTTTAATTTTTAATTTTTAATTTTAAATTTTAAATTTAAAATTTTAAATTTTAAATTTATAATTTTTAATATTTAACATTTAATTATTTAATTTTTAATTTTTAATTTTTAATTTTTAATTTTTAATTTTTAATTTTTAATTTTTAATTTTTAATTTTTAATTTTTAATTTTTAATTTTTAATTTTTAATTTTTAATTTTTAATTTTTAATTTTTAATTTTTAATTTTTAATTTTTAATTTTTAATTTTTAATTTTTAATTTTTAATTTTTAATTTTTAATTTTTAATTTTTAATTTTTAATTTTTTATTTTTAATTTTTAGTTATTAATTTTTAATTTTTAATTTTTAATTTTTAATTATTAATTTTTAATTTTTAATTTTTAATTTTTAATTTTTAATTTTTCATTTTTAATTTTTAATTTTTAATTTTTAATTTTTAATTTTTAATTTTTAATTTTTAATTTTTAATTTTTAATTTTTAATTTTTAATTTTTAATTTTTAATTTTTAATTTTTAATTTTTAATTTTTAATTTTTAATTTTTAATTTTTAATTTTTAATTTTTAATTTTTAATTTTTAATTTTTAATTTTTAATTTTGATTTTAAATTTTAATTTTTAATTTTTAATTTTTAATTTTTAATTTTTAATTTTAAATTTTTAATTTTAAATTTTTAATTTTTAATTTTTAATTTTTAATTTTTAATTTTTAATTTTTAATTTTTAATTTTTATTTTTATTTTTTAATTTTTAATTTTTAATTTTTAATTTTTAATTTTTAATTTTTAATTTTTAATTTTTTATTTTTAATTTTTAATTTTTAATTTTTAATTTTTAATTTTTAATTGTTAATTTTTAATTTTTAATTTTTAATTTTTAA
>CAVMKG010000527.1:45000-49192 GCA_963682025.1 Cordilura impudica
TTTAATTTTTAATTTTTATTTTTTAATTTTTAATTTTTAATTTTTAATTTTTAATTTTTAATTTTTAATTTTTAATTTTTAATTTTTAATTTTTAATTTTTAATTTTTAATTTTTAATTTTTAATTTTTAATTTTTAATTTTTAATTTTTAATTTTTAATTTTTAATTTTTAATTTTTAATTTTTAATTTTTAATTTTTAATTTTTAATTTTTAATTTTTAGTTTTTAATTTTTAATTTTAATTTTTAATTTTTAATTTTTAATTTTTAATTTTTAATTTTTAATTTTTAATTTTTAATTTTTAATTTTTAATTTTTAATTTTTAATTTTTAATTTTTAATTTTTAATTTAATTTTTAATTTTTAATTTTTAATTTTTAATTTTAAATTTTTAATTTTTAATTTTTAATTTTTAATTATTAATTTTTAATTTTTAATTTTTAATTATTAATTTTTAATTTTTAATTTTAAATTTTTAATATTTAATTTTTAATTTTTAATTTTTAATTTTAATTTTCAATTTTTAATTTTTAATATTTAATATTTAATTTTTAATTTTTTGTTTTTAATTTCCATTTTTAATTTTTAATTTTTAATTTTTAATTTTTAATTTTTAATTTTTAATTTTTAATTTTTTAATTTTTAATTTTTAATTTTTAATTTTTAATTTTTAATTTTTAATTTTTTAATTTTTAATTTTTAATTTTTAATTTTTAATTTTTAATTTTTAATTTTTAATTAATATTAATTTTAATTTTAATTTTAATTTTATTTTTAATTTTAATTTTAATTTTAATTTTAATTTTAATTTTAATTTTAATTTTAATTTTAATTTTATTTTAATTTTAATTTTAATTTTAATTTTTAATTTTTAATTTTTAATTTTTAATTTTAATTTTTAATTTTTAATTTTTAATTTTTATTTTTTAATTTTTAATTTTTAATTTTTAATTTTTAATTTTTAATTTTTAATTTTTAATTTTTAATTTTTAATTTTTAATTTTTAATTTTAAATTTTTAATTTTTAATTTTTATTTTTTAATTTTTAATTTTTAATTTCTAATTTTTAATTTTTAATTTTTAATTTTTAATTTTTAATTTTTAATTTTTAATTGTTAATTTTTAATTTTTAATTTTTAATTTTAATTTTTAATTTTTAATTTTTAATTTTTAATTTTTAATTTTTAATTTTAAATTTTTAATTTTTAAATTTTAATTTTTAATTTTTAATTTTTAATTATTAATTTTTAATTTTTAATTTTAAATTTTTAATTTTTAATTCTTAATTTCCAATTTTTAATTTTTATTTTTAATTTTTAATTTTTAATTTTAATTTTTAATTTTTAATTTTTAATTTTTAATTTTTAATTTTTAATTTTTAATTTTTAATTTTTAATTTTTAATTTTTAATTTTTAATTTTTAATTTTTAATTTTTAATTTTTAATTTTTAGTTTTTAATTTTTAATTTTTAATTTTTAATTTTTAATTTTTAATTTTTAATTTTTAATTTTTAATTTTTAATTTTAATTTTTAATTTTTAATTTTTAGTTTTTAATTTTAAATTTTTAATTTTAATTTTTAATTTTTAATTTTTAATTTTTAATTTTTAATTTTTAATTTTTAATTTGTAATTTGTAATTTTTAATTTTTAATTTTTAATTTTTAATTTTTAATTTTTAATTTTTAATTTTTAATTTTTAATTTTTAATTTTTAATTTTTAATTTTTAATTTTTAATTTTTAATTTTTAATTTTTAATTTTTAATTTTAATTTTAATTTTTAATTTTTAATTTTTAATTTTTAATTTTTAATTTTTAATTTTTAATTTTTAATTTTGTATTTTGAATTTTTAATTTTTAATTTTTAATTTTTAATTTTTAATTTTTAATTTTTAATTTTTAATTTTTAATTTTTAATTTTTAATTTTTAATTTTTAATTTTTAATTTTTAATTTTTAATTTTTAATTTTTAATTTTTAATTTTTAATTTTTAATTTTTAATTTTTAATTTTAATTTTTAATTTTTAATTTTTAATTTTTTAATTTTTAATTTTTAATTTTTAGTTTTTAATTTTTAATTTTTAATTTTTAATTTTTAATTTTTAATTTTTAATTTTTAATTTTTAATTTTTAATTTTTAATTTTTAATTTTTAATTTTAATTTTTAATTTTTAATTTTTAATTTTTCATTTTTAATTTAAATTTTTATTTTTTAATATTTAATTTTTAATTTTTAGTTTTTAATTTTTAATTTTTAATTTTTAATTTTTAATTTTTAATTTTTAATTTTTAATATTTAATTATTAATTTTTTATTTTTTAATTTTTAATTTTGAATTTTTAATTTTTAATTTTTAATTTTTAATTTTAATTTTTAATTTTTAATTTTTAATTTTTAATTTTTTAATTTTTAATTTTTAATTTTTAATTTTTAATTTTTAATTTTTAATTTTTAATTTTTAATTTTTAATTTTTAATTTTTAATTTTAATTTTTAATTTTTAATTTTTAATTTTTAATTTTAATTTTTTTAATTTTTAATTTTTAATTTTTAATTTTAATTTTTAATTTTTAATCTTTAATTTTTAATTTTTAATTTTTAATTTTTAATTTTTAATTTTTAATTTTTAATTTTTAATTTTTAATTTTTAATTTTTAATTTTTAATTTTTAATTTTTAATTTTTAATTTTTAATTTTTAATTTTTGATTTTTAATTTTTAATTTTTAATTTTTAATTTTTAATTTTAAATTTTTAATTTTTAATTTTGAATTTTTAATTTTTAATATTTAATTTTTAATTATTAATTTTTAATTTTTAATTTTTAATTTTTAATTTTTAATTTTTAATTTTTAATTTTTAATTTTAAATTTTAATTTTTAAATTTTTAATTTTTTATTTTTAATTTTTGTTTTTAGTTTTTAATTTTTAATTTTTAATATTTAATTTTTAATTTTTTAATTTTTAATTTTTATTTTATAATTTTTAATTTTTAATTTTAAATTTTTAATTTTAAATTTTAAATTTAAATTTTTAATTTTTAATTTTTAATTTTTAATTTTTAATTTTTAATTTTTAATTTTCAATTTTTAATTTTTAATTTTTATTTTTAATTCTTAATTTTTAATTTTTAATTTTTAATTTTTAATATTAATTTTTAATTTTTAATTTTTAATTTTTAATTATTAATTTTAATTTTTAATTTTTAATTTTTAATTTTTAATTTTAATTTTTAATTTTTAATTTTTAATTTTTAATTTTTAATTTTTAATTTTTAATTTTTAATTTTTATTTTTAATTTTTAATTTTTAATTTTTAATTTTTAATTTTTAATTTTTAATTTTTAATTTTTAATTTTTAATTTTTAATTTTTAATTTTTAATTTTTAATTTTTAATTTTTAATTTTTAATTTTTAATTTTTAATTTTTAATTTTTAATTTTTAATTTTTAATTTTTAATTTTTAATTTTTAATTTTATTTTTATTTTTTAATTTTTAATTTTTAATTTCTAATTTTTTTTTAATTTTTAATTTTTAATTTTTAATTTTTAATTTTTAATTGTTAATTTTTAATTTTTAATTTTTAATTTTTAATTTTTAATTTTTAATTTTTAATTTTTAATTTTTAATTTTTAATTTTTAATTTTTAATTTTAAATTTTTAATTTTTAAATTTTAATTTTTAATTTTTAATTTTTAATTTTTAATTTTTAATTTTAATTTTTAATTTTAAATTTTTAATTTTTAATTCTTAATTTCCAATTTTTAATTTTTATTTTAATTTTTAATTTTTAATTTTTAATTTTTAATTTTTAATTTTTAATTTTTTATTTTTAATTTTTAATTTTTAATTTTTAATTTTTAATTTTTAATTTTTAATTTTTAATTTTTAATTTTTAATTTTTAATTTTTAGTTTTTAATTTTTAATTTTTAATTTTTAATTTTTAATTTTTAATTTTTAATTTTTAATTTTTAATTTTAATTTTTAATTTTTAGTTTTTAATTTTAAATTTTTAATTTTAATTTTTAATTTTTAATTTTTAATTTTTAATTTTTAATTTTTAATTTGTAATTTGTAATTTGTAATTTTTAATTTTTAATTTTTAATTTTTAATTTTAATTTTAATTTTTAATTTTTAATTTTTAATTTTTAATTTTTTTATTTTTAATTTTAATTTTTTATTTTTTAATTTTTA
>CAVMKG010000528.1:0-17500 GCA_963682025.1 Cordilura impudica
AATTTTTAATTTTTAATTTTTAACTTTTAATTTTTAATTTTTAATTTTTGATTTTATTTTTTAATTTTTAATTTTTAATTTTTAATTTAAAATTTTTAATTTTTAATTTTTAATTTTTAATTTTTAATTTTTATTTTTTAATTTTTAATTTTTAATTTTTAATTTTTAATTTTTAATTTTTAATTTTTAATTTTTAATTTCTAATTTCTAATTTTTAATTTTTAATTTTTAATTTTTAATTTTTAATTTTTAATTTTTAATTTTTAATTTTTAATTTTTAATTTTTAATTTTTAATTTTAATTTTTAATGTTTAATTTTTAATTTTTAATTTTTAATTTTTAATTTTTAATTTTTAATTTTTAATTTTTAATTTTTAATTTTTAATTTTTAATTTTTAATTTTTAATTTTTAATTTTTAATTTTTAATTTTTAATTTTTAATTTTTAATTTTTAATTTTTAATTTTTAATTTTTAATTTTTAATTTTTAATTTTTAATTTTTAATTTTTAATTTTAATTTTTAATTTTTAATTTTTAATTTTTAATTTTTAATTTTTAATTTATAATTTTTAATTTTTAATTTTTTAAATTTTAATTTTTAATTTTTAATTGTTAATTTTTAATTTAAATTTTAAATTTTTAATTAGAAATTTGAAATTTTTAATTTTAAATTTGAAATTTTTAATTTTTAATTTTTAATTTTTAATTTTTAATTTTTAATTTTTAATTTTTAATTTTTAATTTTAATTTTTAATTTTTAATTTTTAATTTTTAATTTTTAATTTTTAATTTTTAATTTTTAATTTTTAATTTTTAATTTTTAATTTTTAATTTTTAATTTTTAATTTTTAATTTTTAATTTTTAATTTTTAATTTTTAATTTTTAATTTTTAATTTTTAATTTTTAATTTTTAATTTTTAATTTTTAATTTTTAATTTTTAATTTTAATTTTTAATTTTTAATTTTTAATTTTTAATTTTTAATTTTTAATTTTTAATTTTTAATTTTTAATTTTTAATTTTTAATTTTTAATTTTTAATTTTTAATTTTTAATTTTTAATTTTTAATTTTTAATTTTTAATTTTTAATTTTTAATTTTTAATTTTTAATTTTTTATTTTTAATTTTTAATATTTAATTTTTAATTTTTAATTTTAAATTTTAAATTTTTAATTTTTAATTTTTAATTTTTAATTTTTAATTTTTAATTTTTAATTTTTAATTTTTAATTTTTAATTTTTAATTTTTAATTTTTAATTTTTAATTTTTAATTTTTAATTTTTAATTTTTAATTTTTAATTTTTAATTTTTAATTTTTAATTTTTAATTTTTAATTTTTAATTTTTAATTTTTAATTTTTAATTTTTAATTTTTAATTTTTAATTTTTAATTTTTAATTTTTAATTTTTAATTTTTAATTTTTAATTTTTAATGTTTAATTTTTAATTTTTAATTTTTAATTTTTAATTTTTAATTTTTAATTTTTAATTTTTAATTTTTAATTTTTAATTTTTAATTTTTAATTTTTAATTTTTAATTTTTAATTTTTAATTTTGAATTTTTAATTTTTAATTTTTAATTTTTAAGTTTTAATTTTTAATTTTTAATTTTTAATTTTTAATTTTTAATTTTTAATTTTTAATTTTTAATTTTTAATTTTTAATTTTTAATTTTTAATTTTTAATTTTTAATTTAAATTTTTAATTTAAATTTTTAATTTTTAATTTTTAATTTTTAATTTTAAATTTTTAATTTTTAATTTTTATGTTTTAAATTTTAATTTTTAATTTTTAATTTTTAATTTTTAATTTTTAATTTTTAATTTTTAATTTTTAATTTTTAATTTTTAATTTTTAATTTTTAATTTTTAATTTTTAATTTTTAATTTTTAATTTTTAATTTTTAATTTTTAATTTTTAATTTTTAATTTTTAATATTTAATTTTTAATTTTTAATTTTTAATTTTTAATTTTTAATTTTTAATTATTTTAATTTTTAATTTTTAATTTTTAATTTTTAATTTTTAATTTTTAATTTTTTTTTTAATTTTTAATTTTTAATTTTTAATTTTTAAATTTTAATTTATAAATTTTTAATTTTAATTTAAATTTTAATTTTTAATTTTTAATTTTTAAATTTTAATTTTTAATTTTTAATTTTAATTTTAATTTTAATTTTAATTTTTAATTTTTAATTTTTAATTTTTAATTTTTAATTTTTAATTTTTAATTTTTAATTTTTAATTTTTAATTTTTAATTTTTAATTTTTAACTTTTAATTTACAATTTTTAATTTTTAATTTCCTAATTTGAATTTTTAATTTTTAATTTTTAATTTTTAAATTTTATTTTTTAATTTTTAGTTTTTAATTTTTAATTTTTAATTTTTAATTTTTAATTTTTAATTTTTAATTTTTAATTTTTAATTTTTAATTTTTAATTTTTAATTTTTAATTTTTAATTTTTAATTTTTAATTTTTAATTATTATTTTAAAATTTTAATTTTTAATTTAAATTTTTAATTTTTAAGCTTTAATTATTAATTTTTAATTTTTCGTTATTCATTATTCATTTTTCATCTTTCATTATTCATTATTCATTTTTCAATCTTAATTTTTCATGTTCCATTTTTCAATTTTTCATTTTCCATTTTCCATTTTAAATTTTTAATTTTTTAATTTTTCACCTTTCATTTTTTAATTTTCGTTATGCATTTTCCACTTTCCAATTTTAGTTTTCAATTTTCATTTTCCATTTTTCATTTTTCATTTTTCATTTTTCATTTTTCAATTTCCATTTGCCATTTTTCATTTTTCAATTTTCATTTTCGATTTTTCATTTTTCATTTTTAATTTTTAATTTTTCATTTTTCAATTTTTATCTTCCATTTTTCATTTTCCATTTTTAATTTTTCAGTTTTCGTTTTCCATTTTCAATTTTTCATTTTCCGTTTTTCATTTTTTAATTTCATTGTCCATTTTCCATTTTTCATTTTAATTTTTTAATTTTTAATTTTCATTTTTCATTTTTCAATTTTCAATTTTCATTTTCCATTTCCCATTTTTCAATTTTCATTTTCCATTTTTCATTTTCAAATTCCATTTTTCATTTTTCAATTTTCAATTTCCATTTTCTATTAGTCATTTTTCATTCTTCAATTTTCATTTTCCATTTTTCAATTTTCATTTTCCATTTTTCATTTCCATTTTCCCTTTTTCAATTTTCATTTTCCATTTTCCATTTTCCATTTTCCATTCTCCATTCTCCATTCTCCATTTTCCATTTTTCATATTTCAGTTTTCGTTTCCATTTTCCACTTTCCATTTTTCATTTTTCAATTTTCATTTTCCATTTTTCATTTTCCATTCTTCATATTCTATTTTACATTTTCCGTTTTTCATTTTCCATTTTCCATTCTCAGTTTTCTATTTTCCATATTCCATTTTTCATTTTTCAATTTTCTTTTTTCATTTTCCATTTTTCATTTTCCATTTTCTATTCTCTATTTTTCATTTTCTATTTTACATTTTCCATTTTCCGTTTTTCATTTTCCATTTTTCATTTTTATTTTCATTCTCCATTTTCCATTTTCAGTTTCCATTGGAAAATTTCCATTTTTCGTTTTCATTTTTCCTTTCATATTGGCGATCTTTTTTATTATAACGTGATAACGATAAAAGAAATATGTGGGAATACTACTAACATGAGCTATGCTCTGTGTTCTTGGTATTATTAATATATATGCATATTATTTTTGTGGCATTTTTTACATCGTTGTACAATTATTACAATGATGCCCGATGATGATGATTTTCAATACCAACCTGCTGGGAATTATGGCAAATGATATTTTTGTAACCTTATCCAGTGAGATGGCTTTTTTTGTGAATGAGCGTGATTTCAACAGACAGACGGACAGACGGACATCGCTATATCGACTCGAGCTGTGATAAGGATCAAGAATATATATACTTTATGGGGTCGGAAATTAGTTTTTCGATGCGTTACAAACGGAATGACAGACCTATATATGTATACCCTCTGCCACTGATGTGTGGAGGGTATAAAAAAATTTTTTTTGATTGTGAAACTTATGTATGTATATATTTTTTTAATTTGAAATTTCAAAAGTGAAATTTTGGAATTTAGAAAGATATCTGAATTTGATATCTGCTTATATCGAAAACCAATATGAATATTATGCGAACTTATTGCGGCGGTTGAGTGATGAAATCAAGGAAAATGAATGACTTTGGCAAAAAAGTAAGAGTCCCGTCCTCTTGTCCAATTCCACCTTTCTTTGATAGTGAATTTGAGTAAAAAATATTTTGATAAATTGTTTAAAACTTTTTGAATAGACCTAGACCTAGCTCGTGTAGAAATGTGCCGTATAAGTTCGCCTAAAATTACCCTAAAATCCAGAATACCATATAGTTATAACATAGTCTCCATTGAAATTGGTATGTGTACTTTTTTGAGTCTCCACATAGGAATAGCATCCGCCACCAGCCACTAATATACAACCATCCCCTCTCAAATTATATAGTTGGATAATTATAGTTGGACCCTGAACCCCTTCTTGAATCTCGAATGTCAAGAGAATCGTATAGTCGGTTTAAATCGACTATATTTTTAATTTTTAATTTTTAATTTTTAATTTTTAATTTTTAATTTTTAATTTTTAATTTTAAATTTTAATTTTTAATTTTTAATTTTTAATTTTTAATTTTTAATTTTTGATTTTTAATTTTTAATTTTTAATTTTTAATTTTTAATTTTTAATTTTTAATTTTTAATTTTTAATTTTTAATTTTTAATTTTTAATTTTTAATTTTTAATTTTTAATTTTTAATTTTTAATTTTTAATTTTTAATTTTTAATTTTTAGTTTTTAATTTTTAATTTTTAATTTTTAATTTTTAATTTTTAATTTTTAATTTTTAATTTTTAATTTTTAGTTTTAAATTTTTAATTTTTAATTTTTAATTTTTAATTTTTAATTTTTAATTTTTAATTTTTAATTTTTAATTTTTAATTTTTAATTTTTAATTTTTAATTTTTAATTTTTAATTTTTAATTTTTAATTTTTAATTTTTAATTTTTAATTTTTAATTTTTAATTTTTAATTTTTAATTTTTAATTTTTAATTTTTAATTTTTAATTTTTAATTTTTAATTTTTAATTTTTAATTTTTAATTTTTAATTTTTAATTTTTAATTTTTAATTTTTAATTTTTAATTTTTAATTTTTAATTTTTAATTTTTAATTTTTAATTTTTAATTTTTAATTTTTAATTTTTAATTTTTAATTTTTAATTTTTAATGTTTAATTTTTAATTTTTAATTTTTAATTTTTAATTTTTAATTTTTAATTTTTAATTTTTAATTTTTAATTTTGAATTTTTAATTTTTAATTTTTAATTTTTAAGTTTTAATTTTTAATTTTTAATTTTTAATTTTTAATTTTTAATTTTTAATTTAAATTTTTAATTTTTAATTTTTAATTTTTAATTTTTAATTTTTAATTTTTAATTTTTAATTTTTAATTTTTAATTTTTAATTTTTAATTTTTAATTTTTAATTTTTAATTTTTAATTTTTAATTTTTAATTTTTAATTTTTAATTTTTAATTTTTAATTTTTAATTTTTAATTTTTAATTTTTAATTTTTAATTTTTAATTTTAAATTTTTAATTTTTAATTTTTAATTTTTAATTTTTATGTTTTAAATTTTAATTTTTAATTTTTAATTTTTAATTTTTAATTTTTAATTTTTAATTTTTAATTTTTAATTTGTAATTTTTAATTTTTAATTTTTAATTTTTAATTTTTAATTTTTAATTTTTAATTTTTAATTTTTAAATTTTAATTTTTAATTTTTAATTTTTAATTTTTATGTTTTAAATTTTAATTTTTAATTTTTAATTTTTAATTTTTAATTTTTAATTTTTAATATTTAATTTTTAATTTTTAATTTTTAATTTTTAATTTTTAATTTTTAATTTTTAATTATTTTTAATTTTTAATTTTTAATTTATAATTTTTAATTTTTAATTTTTAATTTTTAATTTTTAATTTTTAATTTTTAATTTTTAATTTTTAATTTTTAATTTTTAATTTTTAATTTTTAAATTTTAATTTTAAATTTTTAATTTTTAATTTTAAATTTTTAATTTTTAAATTTTAATTTTTAATTTTTAATTTTAATTTTAATTTTTAATTTTTAATTTTTAATTTTTAATTTTTAATTTTTAATTTTTAATTTTTAATTTTTAATTTTTAATTTTTAATTTTTAATTTTTAATTTTTAATTTTTAATTTTTAATTTTTAATTTTTAATTTTTAATTTTTAATTTTTAATTTTTAATTTTTAATTTTTAATTTTTAATTTTTAACTTTTAATTTACAATTTTTAATTTTTAATTTCCTAATTTTAATTTTTAATTTTTAATTTTTAATTTTTAATTTTTAAATTTTATTTTTTAATTTTTAGTTTTTAATTTTTAATTTTTAATTTTTAATTTTTAATTTTTAATTTTTAATTTTTAATTTTTAATTTTTAATTTTTAATTTTTAATTTTTAATTTTTAATTTTTAATTTTTAATTATTAATTTTAAAATTTTAATTTTTAATTTAAATTTTTAATTTTTAAGCTTTAATTATTAATTTTTAATTTTTCGTTATTCATTATTCATTTTTCATCTTTCATTATTCATTTTTCAATCTTAATTTTTCATGTTCCATTTTTCAATTTTCATTTTACATTTTCCATTTTCCATTTTAAATTTTTAATTTTTTAATTTTTCACCTTTCATTTTTTAATTTTCGTTATGCATTTTCCACTTTCCAATTTTAGTTTTCAATTTTCATTTTCCATTTTTCATTTTTCATTTTTCATTTTTCAATTTCCATTTGCCATTTTTCATTTTTCAATTTTCATTTTCGATTTTTCATTTTTCATTTTTCATTTTTAATTTTTAATTTTTCAATTTTTATTTTCCATTTTTCATTTTCTATTTTTAATTTTTCAGTTTTCGTTTTCCATTTTCAATTTTTCATTTTCCGTTTTTCATTTTTTAATTTTCATTGTCCATTTTCCATTTTTCATTTTTCATTTTTAATTTTTTAATTTTTAATTTTCATTTTTCATTTTTCAATTTTCAATTTTCATTTTCCATTTCCCATTTTTCAATTTTCATTTTCCATTTTTCATTTTCAAATTCCATTTTTCATTTTTCAATTTTCAATTTCCATTTTCTATTAGTCATTTTTCATTCTTCAATTTTCATTTTCCATTTTTCAATTTTCATTTTCCATTTTTCATTTCCATTTTCCCTTTTTCAATTTTCATTTTCCATTTTCCATTTTCCATTCTCCATTCTCCATTCTCCATTCTCCATTTTCCATTTTTCATATTTCAGTTTTCGTTTCCATTTTCCACTTTCCATTTTTCATTTTTCAATTTTCATTTTCCATTTTTCATTTTCCATTCTTCATATTCTATTTTACATTTTCCGTTTTTCATTTTCCATTTTCCATTCTCAGTTTTCTATTTTCCATATTCCATTTTTCAATTTTCTTTTTTCATTTTCCATTTTTCATTTTCCATTTTCTATTCTCTATTTTTCATTTTCTATTTTACATTTTCCATTTTCCGTTTTTCATTTTCCATTTTTCATTTTTATTTTTCATTCTCCATTTTCCATTTTCAGTTTCCATTGGAAAATTTCCATTTTTCGTTTTCATTTTTCCTTTCATATTGGCGATCTTTTTTATTATAACGTGATAACGATAAAAGAAATATGTGGGAATACTACTAACATGAGCTATGCTCTGTGTTCTTGGTATTATTAATATATATGCATATTATTTTTGTGGCATTTTTTACATCGTTGTACAATTATTACAATGATGCCCGATGATGATGATTTTCAATACCAACCTGCTGGGAATTATGGCAAATGATATTTTTGTAACCTTATCCAGTGAGATGGCTTTTTTTGTGAATGAGCGTGATTTCAACAGACAGACGGACAGACGGACATCGCTATATCGACTCGAGCTGTGATAAGGATCAAGAATATATATACTTTATGGGGTCGGAAATTAGTTTTTCGATGCGTTACAAACGGAATGACAGACCTATATATGTATACCCTCTGCCACTGATGTGTGGAGGGTATAAAAAAATTTTTTTTGATTGTGAAACTTATGTATGTATATATTTTTTTAATTTGAAATTTCAAAAGTGAAATTTTGGAATTTAGAAAGATATCTGAATTTGATATCTGCTTATATCGAAAACCAATATGAATATTATGCGAACTTATTGCGGCGGTTGAGTGATGAAATCAAGGAAAATGAATGACTTTGGCAAAAAAGTAAGAGTCCCGTCCTCTTGTCCAATTCCACCTTTCTTTGATAGTGAATTTGAGTAAAAAATATTTTGATAAATTGTTTAAAACTTTTTGAATAGACCTAGACCTAGCTCGTGTAGAAATGTGCCGTATAAGTTCGCCTAAAATTACCCTAAAATCCAGAATACCATATAGTTATAACATAGTCTCCATTGAAATTGGTATGTGTACTTTTTTGAGTCTCCACATAGGAATAGCATCCGCCACCAGCCACTAATATACAACCATCCCCTCTCAAATTATATAGTTGGATAATTATAGTCAAGAGAATCGTATAGTCGGTTTAAATCGACTATATTTTTCTTATTTGTTATCATTGAACTATAATCTTAATAGATCCAATTATTTCGTATCGATTTTAAATATATATATATATGTTCCTCTAACTCCCATTGGAGCCAATAACAGCTGATCGACAGCGGACCGTTCTTCTTAGCTCGTTGAAATGGGTTCCATCGAAGTGCCTGTTTGGCCACGATGTCGTCGTTTCGTCGTAGTGTATGACCAATCCATTGTCACTTGCGCTTCCGTATTTCAATTTCTATCGGAATCTGTCTTGATTGCACTAACAGGTCAGCATTAGAGATTGTCCGAGGCCAGAAAATGCGAAGAATTCTTCTGAGGCAGCGGTTGACAAATGTTTGTAGACGGTGGGTAATGGTATTCGTAACTTTCCAGGTTGTGCATCCATAGAGAAGTACCGATTTGACATTTGCTTCGAAAATTCTAAGCTTAGTGCGAGGACTTATTTTGTTATTTTGCCATATTGGGGCTAATATGCCAAAGGATGAGGTGATGGTGATTCAACTCCTACACTCAGTGCCTTTGTTTTTCCGGTATTTATTTTAAGACCTGTACAGCGCAGTTTGTCTTGCAAATTTAATGTTGTCTGTTTTAGATCACAAAGTCTGTGCGAAAGTAAGCATATGTCATCTGCGTATGTCAAGTAGTTAAGGTATTTGTTGTTGATATGCCACTGTATACCATGGCTGCTGTTTTCTATGGAACTTAGAACATCTTCTATCACAACAAGGAATAACAAAGGCGACAATAAAAATCCCTGGCGAACTCCACTTTGCACCATAAATGGTCAGATAGCTTCCCCTTGTGAAGAACGAAACATCTGGCTTGGTTATAACTTTCCTTGATCAGTGATATAAATTTTTCCGGTATACCTCTTCTTTGCAAAGCTAACCATATGAACTCCCGGATTAATACTATCGAAAGCTTTTTCAAAATCAATAAAAAGAAGATGTAGCTTGGAGTTTAACTCCACACACTGCTCTGTGATTATTCGTAAGGTGTTGATATGATCCGCACAGGAATATCCACTACGAAAACCGGCTTGGCATGAGCTGATGGTCTTTTCTAGGTGCTCTTTAACGCGATTAAGGATTATTTTTGCAATTATTTTTGCTATAGTTGGTAACACACATATGCCTCGCCAATTGCTGCAGTTCTTCAGATCTCCTTTCTTTGCTATCTTGACTATTATACCATCCTTCCATTCGTCTGGAAAGGACTCAATTTCCCACGATTCACATATAAGGGGGTGTAATAGTTCAGCCGTAAGGTTTGGATCGCATTTATATATTTCAGCTGGGATACCATCGGTATCCGCAGCTTTGCCATTTGGGAGCTGTTTTATAGCTGCTATGGTTTCTGCAAGGCTTGGGGGCGAGATTCGAATCCTAGGGTTTGTTGCAGTGATAGGACTTGTGGAAATAGGTGGTTAAGCTGCAGGATCAATCATGTTGTTTAACACCGTAGAAAAATATTCTTTCCATCTTTGGAGTTGTTCCTGGTCAGTGATGAGCTTATTTCCTCTCATGTCACGTACTGGGTGTTCGGTACGCATTCTTTGCTCTGCAAGTTTTTTGGTAATCTCAAAAGCAGTTCGCGTATCGCCGGAGTTTGCTGCATTTTCGGCCTCTTCTGCTAGGGTGTCTATGTGCTGGGCCGATGGTATGATCTGCGCAGGATCTGTTGGTGTTTTTGACGTGGTCCCATTTAGAATTGATAGACGCATACGGAGGTGCATCATTGTTTTGTGTCACAGCATTGCGTAGCTGGGCGCTAAAGTTGTTTCGGACATTGATCTTTTTTAAGCGCCCGATATCGTACTTCCTAAGCCGGATGTTTTGCCTTTTCTGTTGAATTGGGGCAGTACGTAAATGAATTTTGGCCACCACTAAGTACTGGTCCCGAGATTGGCCAATGTCAGCGCCTCTTTTGCTCCTTACATCTAGAAGATATTTCTTAAAGCGATGGCTGATAGCACAATGGTCGATTTGGTTTGCGGTGCTATACCTATCGTGTGACATCCAAGTTACCTTATGACAACCTTTGTGTTCAAAAAGGGTGCCTCCGATCACAAGTTTTCTAACATTGCAAAAATCAATGAAGCGTTCGCCGTTGTCGACTTTAAATAGAGTATAAATATTTTTTATATTAAATAATCCAAATCCTTTTTATTGATATTAACATACATATATAATGGAATCCCCTATATTAACATACTTTGGTTGTAAGCACGATCAAGTTTCACATTCACATTGATTGTAAGTTCCAACATTATGGGAACTTAATAATACCAAGAGACAATTATTTACTGAAATGATTGTCAATGTTGTATGCATAAACAAGTATTTACAAGAATATCAAATTAACATGAGAAATATCTGCATTAAATCTGAAAAGAAAACTTAAAGTAAAACTTTAACAAAAAAGGTCGGTATTGATTTATAGTTATTTTGAATTAATTTTAAAACACTTCTTACACAAATATAATTTTATGATTAGAGTCAAGTTCCTTGCAAATCTATAAAAGTTTTGCAACAAAATTCAGGTGAATTAGCAAAACAAAAAACGATATTAGAATTACATTTTTGCTTGCTTGCAATTTGATTTTCAAATCAATAAATTATTTGATTGAAGTTTTCCGTTGAAAACTTCTGGATTCTAATGTCTTATCTTTAGTCATCCTCAGTTCAATATTCATCTACACTCTCATATATGTGCTATGTGTCCAACTGTGTATACTTGTTAGATTTAAATGTGCTAAGTAGACAAACTTTTGGAAGCCACATTCATTGAGTTTGAGTAAGGAAATGATATGAGATTGATCTTCTTCTCATGTTTACAATTTATATCTGTTAGATTGTTATAAATCTAAAGCAAAATTGAGTAATTTCTTTTTTTGGTTTTTAGAATACTAATATTAAAAATAAACGTTGAGGTAAACAGTGATGCGAATATTTTATCTAGCAATTTTTCTCACACTTTCAGCACTAAACTCATCTGTGTATAATAATATTTTTTCTATTGCATGTCTAACGTTTGTAACAGCTGATATGCGTATTATTATTTTTTGACAAATAATGTAATTAAATTTAATAAGCAAATTTTAGTAAGTCTTTATTGGCTATCAGATAGCCAATGATGCGAGAAAAAGACTTAGTTCATAAATATCAAATTTTATACGATATTTTTTGACATGAGCTAGTGTTATTCCATAAAAGAATCCTTATTCTTAAAAAGTAAGTTTTATTAAAAAGTACATTATCTTTGAAAGTACATTTTCCTAAAATATATTTTTTAAGTACAATTTATTAAAAAATTACTTAATATAGTATATTTTCTTAAAAAAATTGTTTTTCCAAAATAGTACGTTTTACCTTTTCTAGAAACTATCATATACTTAAAAAAAATTAATTTTCTTTAAAAAGTACTTTTTTTTTTTTAAATTACTTCTCCTAAAAACGTACTTTTTCTTGTAAACAGCATGTTTCTTAAAAACTGTTCTTCTTCTTGATTACATGTGGTATATAAGCTTTTATCAGCCTACTGAAATTGGTGAAACTCAGTGCATGATCAAACTTAGTCCCATATAAGAGTCCGCTCTGATATCGACATTACTAAAATAATGCCAGTTGCATTTAAAGTATTTGAAAACATTGTTTGCGCTATTTCTGGTCATTTTTATTATCTGATATATTGATATATTTAGTAACCAAATTGTTTTTTCCTAGCTAGGCATATAGTTTAAACAGAAAAACTGCTTTGGAAAGAACAGAAAAAAATATATGTATATAACAGGATTTTTATATAAACACTAGCTGACCCGGCAAATGTTGTTCTGCTGAGACATTGACAACAGAGAACCAATTTGATGATACACTTGGCCCTATCTCTATAATGTAGATGCAATATTGCGAACATCTTCATTATGCTCGATTTTGGTTGCTGCAAATAATGTCACTTTTAAGCAAGATTTGAGTTTACGAGTTTTATGAAAAAATATTTCCGATTGAGATGTGGCTGCAGTATTAGTATTTTCAATGGTTCTGGCGGCAAATTCAACGGTGGAAGTGAAACTTTTCCAGATGCGCAGCAAAGATCGGCCGACTCACCATTGTATTTGAATGCATAATGTGACGAATAGCCTAACCGGCTCATGTGTTAGTTCGAAGACGTTCCGCCGTTCTATTTGACAGACGGTTATAGATTGGTTGCATATTCCATGTACGTCGATCAATATTTCCTATTTCTCCACGACGACGCAGCATTACTTTGTAATAACTTTACAGCAAATAAATATGAATAATTCATTGAAATTAAAATTATTAAGAACTTGAACGAAATTTCGTTTCATAGAATCAGATTTCAAGTTTTAGGCTAAGCGGATTGTAGCTTGTGTATTAATCATTGCAAATATCTGAAACGCGATTGTAGCGCTGCCTACCGGATCCAATTGTGAGCCTTAACTAACCAAAGATCTACAGAAACACATAGACTCAAATTGCGAACTTGAGTTAACTTAACTAAAATTTAAAAAAATCAGTTCAGCCGTTTATGAGGAGTTCAGTGAAATACAGATAGACAGAAGAAATAAATATGTAAAGATAGACCTCACACAAAGCTCAGCACCCATTTTCAGGAAGGCTACTCAGAATGATAACCTATATAATCATACAAAGTATCGTTACTCTCCCTTTTATATTATTAAAGATATCGGATATTGTACATTTTCGGCATTTGTACACATATTAATTACAGA
Source organism: Cordilura impudica (assembly GCA_963682025.1). Classification (NCBI taxonomy): domain Eukaryota; kingdom Metazoa; phylum Arthropoda; class Insecta; order Diptera; family Scathophagidae; genus Cordilura; species Cordilura impudica. The sequence continues at coordinate 13,474 of CAVMKG010000528.1, forward strand.
TTAATCACACATATTAATCAAATATTGAATATTTTCTTTGTACTGGATGTGCCATGCCTACTGATCCGATAGCACCCATTTTCAACAAGTCCATTCCCACTAATGAACTGTGAAATCACACAAATTAAATTTTTTGCCTGTCCATATGAAAAAGTTCATATCAGATGCTATTTTTATATGGCGGCTAGGTCAAAAAATTTACCGATCATGACCATATTTGGTAGTCATTAATTTTTCACAAAAACATATATACATATGACAGAGATCTATACGATAATTTAGATATCAATTCGATTTTAACCAATTACAATACCGCAAAAGCTGATATAAAATATTACAGCAAAATATATTCATATATACGACTTGAAGTTTGTTTACAAGAGAGACATACATATGGATGGACAGACGGACATCGTTAAATTTACTCAAAGAATGACTCGATCGGTGTAAGAAAAGTTGGGTATATGTCAGATATTTTTGGTAGTTGCAAATAACAGCACAAACTAATTATACCTCGACCACAGAGTGGAGTAGGCTATAATGAGATAAAAACAAGAAAAACAATTCTAAAAATTATAGTCGTTCTAGAACGACCCGATACCATGCGTTTAGAGAAAAGGGCTAAGGTCCAACTAATTGATATAGAAAAATGAACACAAACCAAATTGAGTGGCGTTCTTATTATTTTTTTTGCTGCTGATAAGAAAAATTTCATATGGGATGCTGTTTTCATATGGGGAGTAGATAAAAAATTGATCGATCGTGACCGATCATATTTTTTTTGCCCCAAAAACACATATATACCAAAATTGAGATAAATCTGTGGAATATTGTTGTTTTTTCCTTGATTGATATGAAGACCGGGAAGCAAATTTATATGGGGTCTATGACTAGGAATATGTAATTTTTTAGAATACGGATTAATGGGTGTAATATACACACTTAAACCAAATTTCACGGAGATCGTCATGATAATCTGGATCTAAGTCAATTTAAGTCGATCTAATAGGGGACTAGCCCTGAACATGCAGCGACAATTTCAATAGTGATAGTCTTGTGGCCAATATATATTCATATTTGCGACCTTTAGTTTACATGGGTACTCAGACAGACAGACGGATGGAGATCGCTAAATCGACTAAGAAAGTGCTTCTGAGTCGATCGGTATAATAACATATGGGTCTATGAAAAATATTTTTAGTAGTTACAAAAATCAGTATAAACTCATTATACCCTGACCACATACTGACATAGGTTACAACAATTCCTAATTAAGTAGTTTTAACAATCATTGTCCTTATGTTCCTTTTTAAAACTACTGATTTTATCGAAATTAATACTTTTAATACTCAAAATTTTTTTTTGTATCATATTCTATCACTTAATTAATCAATAAATTAGTTACATAATGAAAATTCACATAAATCTGAAATGACGTCTACACAGACCCCGGTAGATAAAATTTATAAGATAGCAAACAAATTATCGGATTTTAAATTTTTTTCTGACTTTATTACTGTAAATAATTTAAAAAGAATATTAGGTGGAATTTTTAACTCTTCAAAAATAGGCTTTGTATAAGATTTGTTAGTTTTGGAGTAGAATATTTCGATCTATCCGATTTGTTTTTTTAAATAAAAGTATAATGAAAACTTCACCATAGTCGTGAAGGGAACTTTACATTCAATGTGACTTGTTATTCAAAATATTCGTATGCAATTACCACCTATTAAAAACCAATTAATTTTGAAGGGATTTATTGAATTTTCCCTTCAAAACTTCATTTTGTTAAAATTTTTGAATTAAATTGGTTTCCGTTTGGCTATTGTATGTTTTACATGCGCAACATGATTATTTTTAAAACTCTTGTTGAATTTTGTAACAACAATTTCCTATGAATTACAATTTTAAAGCATTAATTTGTTTATTCGAATATTTTATTCTTAGATAAGATATAAACATTTGAAATGACAACGAAAATTTCCATTTAATTGAATAGACAGGAAGAGACAATTTTCACACAAAATGTTTTTGTTTCCCTGCAATGACACATCTACTCTAAATAAAAATTCTGCATTATAATGTCCTTATTATTGAATAATATATTTATATATTAATAATAATGTATGTTAGTTACATATACTTTTACAAAATTAGTTATTTCTTCATAAAAATAAGCAATGTAGGTTATACGATTTAAAACAATTTCATAGTCCATAAGTAATTGATACAATTATAATGAAAAATTTGTTTTGATGTGAAAATAATTTTGACAAATGACAAATTCTACCAAATATTTACTGGGACTAATGAAAATCATACTTTCATCACATTTTCTAGCAACAAACAAAACTAAACGATGAAAAATTATGTGAAAAACACAGAGAGAGAGAGATATGCAAAAGGGCAAACAACATGATTTGTTATAGTAGACTGAAATATTTTCCAATAAATGGCTTGTTAACAATATACGAAATTCATAAAGAAATATTTTAAAAGGACAAAGAGATGGAAAAATATTTGTGTAATGAAAAATGGAAACAAGACTTGAATTCCTTTACTTTCCGTCAACTGAAAAAAGTAAATGTAATAAAACATGCTAAAAACAACAAGTCATGATTGAGCTATGCACGATGGGCCAATCAATTATTTGTTTTCAAGATTCAAAAGTTATAAAGAAATATGTGGTTTTTTAAAACTGATGATTTGCTTTTTAAGAATATATACTACAACATTTGAAGCAACACATGTACCTTTTTTTACCTATTCTAAAGTTAAGAACCCACACGATAGAAGGACTTCAGTACGTTGGTGGGGATGACGTAGACATCAAATTTTCTTTAATTATCGCCGTAGCCGTGATCAAAGAAGTATATAATCAACTTCGGCGAACTCTAAACTGTCATCGGATGTGAATAATTGTACAGGTGTTGTGAGGATGTTATACGAATAGACTTCGATGGCAATTGCACAACAAACAAGTAAGAGTGTTAAATTCGGCAGTGCCAAATTTTTTGATACCCTCCACCTGGGTGTTAAACTCTATATTACACCAAATGTTGAGTACGGCTACCACTTTTAAACTTTTGCCGACACTGAAACATTAATTCCGAATACCAAAATTCAAACGATTCTTGGCTAAAAAGTGTTATTATTAAAAATAAGCTAATTTAAAATATTTTTATCCGAATTATTTTTATTTTTATCCGCATTACATTTAATACAAAAAAAAATATATATATATAATAATAACAGGTAAGAAACTTAATATAGAAATTTAAACTTTTAATTTTTAATTTTTAATTTTTAATTTTTAATTTTTAATTTTAATTTTTAATTTTTAATTTTTAATTTTTAATTTTTAATTTTTAATTTTTAATTTTTAATTTTTAATTTTTAATTTTTAATTTTTAATTTTTAATTTTTAATTTTTAATTTTTAATTTTTAATTTTTAATTTTTAATTTTTAATTTTTAATTTTTAATTTTTAATTTTTAATTTTTAATTTTTAATTTTTAATTTTTAATTTTTAATTTTTAATTTTTAATTTTTAATTTTTAATTTTTAATTTTTAATTTTTAATTTTTAATTTTTAATTTTTAATTTTTAATTTTTAATTTTTAATTTTTAATTTTTAATTTTTAGTTTTTAGTTTTTAGTTTTTAATTTTTAATTTTTAATTTATAATTTTTAATTTTTAATTTTTAATTTTGAAGTTTTAATTTTTAATTTTTAGTTTTTAGTTTTTAATTTTTAATTTTTAATTTTTAATTTAAAATTTTTAATTCTAAATTTTTAATTTTTAATTTTTAATTTTTAATTTTTAATTTTTAATTTTTAATTTTTAATTTTTAATTTTTAATTTTTAATTTTTAATTTTTAATTTTTAATTTTTAATTTTTAATTTTTAATTTTTAATTTTTAATTTTTAATTTTTAATTTTTAATTTTTAATTTTTAATTTTTAATTTTTAATTTTTAATTTTTAATTTTTAATTTTTAATTTTTAATTTTTAATTTTTAATTTT
>CAVMKG010000528.1:22500-25503 GCA_963682025.1 Cordilura impudica
ATGTAAAGCTTGTAATCAAACTGCAGGTCGCAAATATGAATATATTTTGATGAAATTTGGTATATAAGCTTTTATCGGCCATGGGATGAACGCTATTGAAATTGGTGAGAATCGGTCCATGTTCAGACCTAGCCCCCATACAAATTACCCATATGAAATCGACATAAATTTCCATAAGATCCAAATTGTCATATAGATCTTACTCAAATTGGGTTTGTATGCATTCATTACATCCACTAATGAGTAGTCCAAAAATGATCCCTTTGACCCCATATAGAGGTGCTTCCCGATCTTCACTTAAATCTATTAAGAAACAAAAATATTGCACTGATTCTTCTCAAATTTTGTTTGTATATATTTTTGCAAAATACAAGAGACTTTACCAAACATGATCAGGATCGGTCCATTTTTGGACCTAGTCCCTTTATAGATATAGCATCCGATATGAACTTTTTCATATCTGCAGGCAAAAAAATTAATAAAAATCCCACTCAAATTTGGTTTTTGCTTATTTTCAATGTCCAGTTAGTTGGGCCTAAGAGATAGGGTTTCTAAACGCATGGTATAGGGTATCGTATAGTCGGTCTAGACCGACTATAATTTTCTTACTTGTTTTTAATTTTTAATTTTCAATTTTTAATTTTTAATTTTTAATTTTTAATTTTTAATTTTTAATTTTTAATTTTTAATTTTTAATTTTTAATTTTTAATTTTTAATTTTTAATTTTTAATTTTTAATTTTTAATTTTTAATTTTTAATTTTTAATTTTTAATTTTTAATTTTTAATTTTTAATTTTTAATTTTTAATTTTTAATTTTTAATTTTTATTTTTTAATTTTTAATTTTTAATTTTTAATTTTTAATTTTTAATTTTTAATTTTTAATTTTTAATTTTTAATTTTTAATTTTTAATTTTTAATTTTTAATTTTTAATTTTTAATTTTTAATTTTTAATTTTTAATTTTTAATTTTTAATTTTTAATTTTTAATTTTAAATTTTTAATTTTTTATTTTTAAATTTTTAATTTTTAATTTTTAATTTTTAATTTTTAATTTTTAATTTTTAATTTTTAATTTTTGTTTTTTAATTTTTAATTTTTAATATTTAATTTTTAATTTTTAATTTTTAATTTTTAATTTTTAATTTTTAATTTTTAATTTTTAATTTTTAATTTTTAATTTTTAATTTTTAATTTTTAATTTTTAATTTTTAATTTTTAATTTTTAATTTTTAATTTTTAATTTTAATGTTTAATTTTTAATTTTTAATTTTTAATTTTTAATTTTTAATTTTTAATTTTTAATTTTTAATTTTTAATTTTTAATTTTTAATTTTTAATTTTTAATTTTTAATTTTTAATTTTAAATTTTTAATTTTTAATTTTCAATTTTTAATTTTTAATTTTTAATTTGTAATTTTTAATTTTAAATTTTTAATTTTTAATTTTTAATTTTTAATTTTTAATTTTTAATTTTTAATTTTTAATTTTTAATTTTTAATTTTTAATTTTTAATTTTTAATTTTTAATTTTTAATTTTTAATTTTTAATTTTTAATTTTTAATTTTTAATTTTTAATTTTTAATTTTTAATTTTTAATTTTTAATTTTTAATTTTTAATTTTAAATTTTAAATTTTTAATTTTTAATTTTAAATTTTTAATTTTTAATTTTTAATTTTTAATTTTTAATTTTTAATTTTTAATTTTTAATTTTTAATTTTTAATTTTTAATTTTTAATTTTTAATTTTTAATTTTTAATTTTTAATTTTTAATTTTTAATTTTTAATTTTTAATTTTTAATTTTTAATTTTTAATTTTTAATTTTTAATTTTTAATTTTTAATTTTTAATTTTTAATTTTTAATTTTTAATTTTTAATTTTTAATTTTTAATTTTTAATTTTTAATTTTTAATTTTTAATTTTTAATTTTTAATTTTTAATTTTTAATTTTTAATTTTTAATTTTTAATTTTTAATTTTTAATTTTTAATTTTTAATTTTTAATTTTTAATTTTTAATTTTTAATTTTTAATTTTTAATTTTTAATTTTTAATTTTTAATTTTTAATTTTTAATTTTTAATTTTTAATTTTTAATTTTTAATTTTTAATTTTTAATTTTTAATTTTTAATTTTTAATTTTTAATTTTTAATTTTTAATTTTTAATTTTTAATTTTTAATTTTTAATTTTTAATTTTTAATTTTTAATTTTTAATTCTTAATTTTTAATTTTTAATTTTAATTTTTAATTTTTAATTTTTAATTTTTAATTTTTAATTTTTAGTTTTTAATTTTTAATTTTTAATTTTTAATTTATAATTTATAATTTTTAATTTTTAATTTTTAATTTTGAAGTTTTAATTTTTAATTTTTAGTTTTTAGTTTTTAATTTTTAATTTTTAATTTTTAATTTTTAATTTAAAATTTTTAATTCTAAATTTTTAATTTTTAATTTTTTTAATTTTTAATTTTTAATTTTTAATTTTTAATTTTTAATTTTTAATTTTTAATTTTTAATTTTTAATTTTTAATTTTTAATTTTTAATTTTTAATTTTTAATTTTTAATTTTTAATTTTTAATTTTTAATTTTTAATTTTTAATTTTTAATTTTTAATTTTTAATTTTTAATTTTTAATTTTTAATTTTTATTTTTAATTTTTAATTTTTAATTTTTAATTTTTAATTTTTAATTTTTAATTTTTAATTTTTAATTTTTAATTTTTAATTTTTAATTTTTAATTTTTAATTTTTAATTTTAATTTTTAATTTTAATTCTAATTTTAATTTTTAATTTTTAATTTTTAATTTTAATTTTTAATTTTTAATTTTTAATTTTTAATTTTTAATTTTTAATTTTTAATTTTTAATTTTTAATTATTTTAATTTTTAATTTTTAATTTTTAATTTTTAATTTTTAATTTTAATTTTTAATTTTTAATTTTTAATTTTTAATTTATAATTTATAATTTTTATTTTTAATTTTTAATTTTTAATTTTTAATT
>CAVMKG010000529.1:0-10000 GCA_963682025.1 Cordilura impudica
CAATTGTTAATATTTAAATTAGATTTAAAAAAGGGGTTACCTTACGGGCTATTTTGTTAAGTTAAACTGTGATGTAGTATTTAAGATATTTAATTAGAAATTATTAATAATGTTAATTTGTATATGTCACCAGATTTTATAATAAATTTACGCTCCTGAGGAAGTTTGAATAAAGCAAACGAAACGTCGAGCAGAAACATGATATCTAATTGATTTTTATTTACACATAAAAACAGATTATTGACCAAAATAGCCCGTAAGGTAACCCCCTTTTTTAAATTTAATTTTTAATTTTTAATTTTTAATTCTTAATTTTTAATTTTTAATTTTCACTTCTTAATTTTTAATTTTTAATTTTTAGATATTAATTTTTAATTTTTAATTTTTAATTTTAAATTTAAAATTTAAAATTTAAAATTTAAAATTAATTTTTAATTTTTAATTTTTGATTTTTAATTTTTAATTTTTAATTTTTAATTTTTAATTTTTAATTTTTAATTTTTAATTTTTAATTTTTAATTTTTAATTGTTAATTTTTAATTTTTAATTTTTAATTTTTATTTTTAATTTTTAATTTTTAATTTTTAATTTTTAATTTTTAATTTTTAATTTTTAATTTTTAATTTTTAATTTTAAATTTTTAATTTTTAATTTTTAATTTTCAATTTTTAAGTTTTAATTTTTAATTTTTAATTTTTAATTTTTAATTTTTAATTTTTTATTTTTAATTTTTAATTCTTAATTTTTTTATTTTTATTTTTAATTTTTAATTTTTAATTTTTAATTTTTAATGTTTAATTTTTAGTTTTTAATTTTTAATTTTTAATTTTTAATTTTTAATTTTTAATTTTTAATTTTTAATTTTTAATTTTTAATTTATAATTTTTAATTTTTAATTTTTAATTTTTAATTTTAAATTTTTTATTTTTCGTTTTTAGTTTTTTAATTTTTAATTCTTTATATTTAATTTTTAATTTTTAATTTTTAATTTTTAATTTTTAATTTTTAATTTTTAATTTTTAATTTTTAATTTTTAATTTTTAATTTTTAATTTTTAATTTTTAATTTTTAATTTTTAATTTTTAATTTTTAATTTTTAATTTTTAATTTTTAATTTTTAATTTTTAATTTTTAATTTTTAATTTTTAATTTTTAATTTTTAATTTTTAATTTTTAATTTTTAATTTTGAATTTTGAATTTTTAATTTTTAATTTTTGATTTTTAATTTTTAATTTTTAATTTTTAATTTTTAATTTTTAATTTTTAATTTTTAATTTTTTAATTTTTAATTTTTAATTTTTAATTTTTAATTTTTAATTTTTAATTTTTAATTTTTAATTTTTAATTTTTAATTTTTAATTTTTAATTTTTAATTTTAATTTTTAATTTTTAATTTTTAATTTTTAATTTTTAATTTTTATTTTTAATTTTTAATTTTTAATTTTTAATTTTTAATTTTTAATTTTTAATTTTTAATTTTTAATTTTTTATTTTTAATTTTTAATTTTTAATTTTTAATTTTTAATTTTTAATTTTTAATTTTTAATTTTTAATTTTTAATTTTTAATTTTTAATTTTTAATTTTTAATTTTTAATTTTTAATTTTTAATTTTTAATTTTTAATTTTTAATTTTTAATTTTTAATTTTTAATTTTTAATTTTTAATTTTTAATTTTCAATTTTTAAGTTTTCATTTTTAATTTTTAATTTTTAATTTTTAATTTTTAATTTTTAATTTTTAATTTTTTATTTTTAATTCTTAATTTTTAATTTTTATTTTTAATTTTTAATTTTTAATTTTTAATTTTTAATTTTTAATTTTTAATTTTTAATGTTTAATTTTTAGTTTTTAATTTTTAATTTTTAATTTTTAATTTTTAATTTTTAATTTATAATTTTAAATTTTTAATTTTTTAATTTTTAATTTTAAATTTTTTATTTTTCGTTTTTAATTTTTAATTTTTAATTTTTAATTTTTAATTTTTAATTTATAATTTTTAATTTTTAATTTTTAATTTTTAATTTTTAATTTTTAATTTTTAATTTTTAATTTTTAATTTTTAATTTTTAATTTTTAATTTTTAATTTTTAATTTTTAATTTTTAATTTTTAATTTTTAATTTTTAATTTTTAATTTTTAATTTTTAATTTTCAATTTTTAAGTTTTCATTTTTAATTTTTAATTTTTAATTTTTAATTTTTAATTTTTAATTTTTTATTTTTTATTTTTTATTTTTAATTTTTAATTCTTAAGTTTTTATTTTTATTTTTAATTTTTAATTTTTAATTTTTAATGTTTAATTTTTAGTTTTTAATTTTTAATTTTTAATTTTTAATTTTTAATTTTTGATTTTTAATTTTTAATTTTTAATTTATAATTTTTAATTTTTAATTTTAAATTTTTTATTTTTCGTTTTTAGTTTTTTAATTTTTAATTTTTTATATTTAATTTTTAATTTTTAATTTTTAATTTTTAATTTTTAATTTTTAATTTTTAATTTTTAATTTTTAATTTTTAATTTTTAATTTTTAATTTTTAATTTTTAATTTTTAATTTTTAATTTTTAATTTTTAATTTTTAATTTTTAATTTTTAATTTTTAATTTTTAATTTTTAATTTTTAATTTTTAATTTTTAATTTTTAATTTTTAATTTTTAATTTTTAATTTTAATTTTTAATTTTTAATTTTTAATTTTTAATTTTTTATTTTTATTTTTAATTTTTAATTTTTAATTTTTAATTTTTAATTTAAATTTTTAATTTTTAATTTTTAATTTTTAATTTTTAATTTTTAATTTTTAATTTTTAATTTTTAATTTTTAATTTTTAATTTTTAATTTTTAGTTTTTTAATTTTTAATTTTTAATTTTTAATTTTTAATTTATAATTTTTAATTTTTAATTTTTAATTTTTAATTTTAAATTTTTTATTTTTCGTTTTTAGTTTTTAATTTTTAATTTTTTATATTTAATTTTTAATTTTTAATTTTTAATTTTTAATTTTTAATTTTTAATTTTTAATTTTTAATTTTTAATTTTTAATTTTTAATTTTTAATTTTTAATTTTTAATTTTTAATTTTTAATTTTTAATTTTTAATTTTTAATTTTTAATTTTTAATTTTTAATTTTTAATTTTTAATTTTTAATTTTTAATTTTTAATTTTTAATTTTTAATTTTTAATTTTTAATTTTTAATTTTTAATTTTTAATTTTTAATTTTTAATTTTTAGTTTTTAATTTTTAATTTTTAATTTTTAATTTTTAATTTTTAATTTTTAATTTTTAATTTTTAATTTTTAATTTTTAATTTTTAATTTTTAATTTTTAATTTTTAATTTTTAATTTTTAATTTTTAATTTTTAATTTTTAGTTTTTAATTTTTAATTTTTAATTTTTAATTTTTAATTTTGAATTTTTAATTTATAATTTTTAATTTTTAATTTTGAATTTTGAATTTTGAATTTTTAATTTTTTATTTTTATTTTTAATTTTTAATTTTAATTTTTATTTTTTAATTTTTAATTTTTAATATTTAATTTTTAATTTTTAATTTTTAATTTTTAATTTTAATTTTTAATTTTTAATTTTTAATTTTTAATTTTTAACTTTTAGTTTTTAATTTTTAATTTTTAATTTTTAGTTTTTAATTTTTAATTTTTAATTTTTAATTTTTAATTTTTAATTTTTAATTTTTAATTTTTAATTTTTAATTTTTAATTTTTAATTTTTAATTTTTAATTTTTAATTTTTAATTTTTAATTTTTAATTTTTAATTTTTAATTTTTAATTTTTTTTTTAATTTTTAATTTTTAATTTTTAATTTTTAATTTTTAATTTATTAATTTTTAATTTTTAATTTTTAATTTTTAATATTTAATTTTTAATTTTTAATTTTTAATTTTTAATTTTAATTTTTAATTTTTAATTTTTAATTTTTAATTTTTAATTTTTAATTTTTAATTTTTTAATTTTTAATTTTTAATTTTTAATTTTTAATTTTTAATTTTAATTTTTAATTTTTAATTTTTAATTTTTAATTTTTAATTTTTAATTTTTAATTTTTAATTTTTAATTTTTAATTTTTAATTTCTAATTTTTAATTTTTAATTTTTAATTTTTAATTTTTACTTTTAAATTTAAAATTTAAAATTTTTAATTTTTAATTTTTATTTTTAATTTTTAATTTTTAATTTTTAATTTTTAATTTTTAATTTGTAATTTCTAATTTTTAATTTTTAATTTTTAATTTTTAATTTTTATTTTTAATTTTTAATTTTTAATTTTTAATTTTTAATTCTAATTTTTAATTTTTAATTTTTAATTTTTAATTTTTAATTTTTACTTTTAAATTTAAAATTTAAAATTTAAAATTTAAAATTTTTAATTTTTAATTTTTAATTTTTAATTTTTAATTTGTAATTTCTAATTTTTAATTTTTAATTTTTAATTTTTAATTTTTATTTTTTAATTTTTAATTTTAAATTTTTAATTTTTAATTTTTAATTTTTAATTTTTAATTTTTAATTCTTAATTTTTAATTTTTAATTTTTAATTTTTACTTCTTAATTTTTAATTTTTAATTTTTAGATATTAATTTTACTTTTAATTTTTAAATTTAATTAAAAATTTTTAGTTTTTAATTTTTTAGTTTTTAATTTTTAATTTTTAATTTTTAATTTTTAATTTTTAATCTTTAATTTTTAATTTTTAATTTTTAATTTTTAATTTTTAATTTTTAATTTTTTAATTTTTATTTTTAATTTTTAATTTTTAATTTTTAATTTTTAATTTTTAATTTTTAATTTTTAATTTTTAATTTTTAATTTTTAATTTTAATTTTTAATTTATAATTTTTAATTTATAAATTTTTAATTTTTAATTTTTAAATTTTAATTTTAATTTTAATTGAATTTTGAATTTTTAATTGTTAATTTTTAATTTTTATTTTTTAATTTTTAATTTTTAATTTTTAATGTTTTATTTTTAATTTTAAATTTTTAATTTTTCAATTTTAATTTTTAATTTTTAATTTTTAATTTTTAATTTTTAATTTTAATTTTTAATTTTTAATTTTTAATTTTTAATTTAATTTTTAATTTGTAATTTTTAATTTTTAATTTTTAATTTTTAATTTTTAATTTCTAATTTTTAATTTTTAATTTTTAATTTTTAATTTTTAATTTTTACTTTTTAATTTTTAATTCTTAATTTTTAATTTTAATTTTTAATTTTTAATTTTTACTTCTTAATTTTTAATTTTTAATTTTTAGATATTAATTTTTAATTTTTAATTTTAAATTTTAAATTTAAAATTTAAAATTTAAAATTTTTAGTTTTTAATTTTTTAGTTTTTAATTTTTAATTTTTAATTTTTAATTTTTAATTTTTAATTTTTAATTTTTAATCTTTAATTTTTAATTTTTAATTTTTAATTTTTAATTTTTTATTTTTAATTTTTAATTTTTAATTTTTAATTTTTAATTTTTAATTTTTAGTTTTTAATTTTTAATTTTTAATTTTTAATTTTTAATTTTTAATTTTTAATTTTTAATTTATAATTTTTAATTTATAATTTTTAATTTTTAATTTTTAATTTTTAATTTTAATTTTTAATTTTTAATTTTGAATTTTTAATTTTTAATTTTTAATTTTTAATTTTTATTTTTTAATTTTAATTTTTAATTTTTAATTTTTAATTTTTAATGTTTTATTTTTAATTTTTAATTTTTAATTTTTCAATTTTAATTTTTAATTTTTAATTTTTAATTTTTAATTTTTAATTTTTAATTTTTAATTTTTAATTTTTAATTTTTAATTTTTAATTTTTAATTTTTAAATTTTAATTTTAATTTTTAATTATTAATTTTTAATTTTAAATTTTTAATTTTTAATTTTTAATTTTTAATTTTTAATTTTTAATTTTTAATTTTTAATTTTTAATTTTGAATTATTAATTTTTAATTTTTAATTTTTAATTTTTAATTTTTAATTTTTAATTTTTAATTTTTAATTTTTAATTTTTAATTTTTAATTTTTAATTTTTAATTTTTAATTTTAATTTTTAATTTTTAATTTTTAATTTTTAATTTTTAATTATTAATTTTTAATTTTTATTTTTTAATTTGTAATTTTTAATTTTTAATTTTTAATTTTTAATTTATAATTTATAATTTTTAATTTTTAATTTTTAACTTTTAATTTTTAATTTTTAATTGTTAATTTTTAATATTTAATTTTTAATTTTTAATTTTTAGTTTTTAATTTTTAATTTTTAATTTTTAATTTTTAATTTTTAATTTTTAATTTTTAATATTTAATTTTTAATTCTTAGTTTTTAATTTTTAATTTTTAATTTTTAATATTTAATTTTTAATTTTTAATTTTTAATTTTTAATTTTTAATTTTTAATTTTTAATTTTTAATTTTTAATTTTGAATTTTTAACTTTTAATTTTTAATTTTTAATTTTTAATTTTTAATTTTTAATTTTTAATTTTTAATTTTTAATTTTAAATTTTTAGTTTTTAATTTTTAATTTTCAATTTTCAATTTTTCATTTTTAATTTTTCATTTTAAATTTTTAATTTTTAATTTTAATTTTTAATTTTTAATTTTTAATTTTTAATTTTTAAAATTTATTTTTTAATTTTTAATTTTTAATTTTTAATTTTTAATTTTTAATTTTTAATTTTTAATTTTTAATTTTTAATTTTTAATTTTTAATTTTTAAGTTTTAATTTTTAAGTTTTAATTTTTAATTTTTAATTTTTAATTTTTAATTTTTAATTTTTAATTTTTAATTTTTAATTTTTAATTTTTAATTTTTAATTTTTAATTTTTAATTTTTAATTTTTAATTTTTAATTTTTAATTTTTAATTTTTAATTTTTAATTTTTAATTTTTAATTTTTAATTTTTAATTTTTAATTTTTAATTTTTAATTTTTAATTTTTAATTTTTAATTTTTAATTTTTAATTTTTAATTTTTAATTTTTAATTTTTAATTTTTAATTTTTAATTTTTAATTTTTAATTTTTAATTTTTAATTTTTAATTTTTATTTTTAATTTTTAATTTTTAATTTTTAATTTTTAAATTTTTAATTTTTAATTTTTAATTTTTAATTTTTAATTTTTAATTTTTAATTTTTAATTTTTAATTTTTAATTTTTAATATTTAATTTTTAATTTTTAATTTTTATTTTTAATTTTTAATTTTTAATTTTTAATTTTTGATTTTTAATTTTTAATTTTTAATTTTTAATTTTTAATTTTCAATTTTTAAGTTTTAATTTTTAATTTTTAATTTTTAATTTTTAATTTTTAATTTTTAATTTTTAATTTTTAATTTTTAATTTTTAATTTTTAATTTTTAATTTTTAATTTTTAATTTATAATTTATAATTTTTAATTTTTAATTTTTAATTTTTAATTTTTAATTTTTAATTTTTAATTTTTAATTTTTAATTTTTAATTTTTAATTTTTAATTTTTAATTTTTAATTTTTAATTTTTAATTTTTAATTTTTAATTTTTAATTTTTATTTTTTAATTTTTAATTTTTAATTTTTAATTTTTAATTTTTAATTTTTAATTTTTAATTTTTAATTTTTAATTTTTAATTTTTAATTTTTAATTTTTAATTTTTTATTTTTAATTTTTAATTTTTAATTTTTGATTTTTAATTTTTAATTTTTAATTTTTAATTTTTAATTTTTAATTTTTAATTTTTAATTTTTAATTTTTAATTTTTAGTTTTTAATTTTTATTTTTTAATTTTTAATTTTGAATTTTTATTTTTTAATTTTAAATTTTTAATTTTTAATTTTTAATTTTTAATTTTTAATTTATAATATTTAAAATTTAATTTTTAATTTTTAATTTTTAATTTTTAGTTTTTAATTTTTAATTTTTAATTTTTAATTTTTAATTTTTAATTTTTAATTTTTAATTTTGAATTTTTAATTTTTAATTTTGAATTTATAATATTTAAAATTTATTTTTTAATTTTTAATTTTTAATTTTTAATTTTTAATTTTTAATTTTTAATTTTTAATTTTTAATTTTTAATTTTTAATTTTTAATTTTTAATTTTTAATTTTTAATTTTTAATTTTTAATTTTTAATTTTTAATTTTTAATTTTTAATTTTTAATTTTTAATTTTTAATTTTTAATTTTTAATTTTTAATTTTTAATTTTTAATTTTTAATTTTTAATTTTTAATTTTTAATTTTTAATTTTTAATTTTTAATTTTTAATTTTTAATTTTTAATTTTTAATTTTTAATTTTTAATTTTTAATTTTTAATTTTTAATTTTTAATTTTTAATTTTTAATTTTTAATTTTTAATTTTTAATTTTTAATTTTTAATTTTAATTTTTAATTTTTAATTTTTAATTTTTAATTTTTAATTTTGAATTTTTAATTTTTAATTTTTAATTTTTAATTTTTAATTTTTAATTTTTAATTTTTAATTTTTAATTTTTAATTTTTAATTTTTAATTTTTCATTTTTAATTTTTAATTTTTTATTTTTAATTTTTAATTTTTAATTTTTAATTTTTAATTTTTAAGTTTTAATTTTTAATTTTTAATTTTTAATTTTTAATTTTTAATTTTTAATTTTTAATTTTTAATTTTTAATTTTTAATTTTTATTTTTAATTTTTAATTTTTAATTTTTAATTTTTAATTTTTAATTTTTAATTTTTAATTTTTAATTTTTAATTTTTAATTTTTAATTTTTAATTTTTAATTTTTAATTTTTAATTTTTAATTTTTAATTTTTAATTTTTAGTTTTTAATTTTTAGTTTTTAATTTTTAATTTTTAATTTTTAATATTTAATTTTTAATTTTTAATTTTTAATTTTTAATTTTTAATTTTTAATTTTTAATTTTTAATTTTTAATTTTTAATTTTTAATTTTTAATTTTTAATTTTAAATTTTTAATTTTTAATTTTTAATTTTTAATTTTTAATTTTTAATTTTTAATTTTTAATTTTAATTTTTAATTTTTAATTTTGAATTTTGAATTTTTAATTTTTAATTTTTAATTTTTAATTTTTAAGTCCCTATTTTTAATTTTTTATTTTTAATTTTAATTTTTAATTTTTAATTTTTAATTTTTTAATTTTTAATTTTTAATTTTTAATTTTTAATTTTTAATTTTTAATTTTAATTTGTAATTTTTAATTTTTAATTTTTAATTTTTAATTTTTAATTTGTAATTTTTAATTTGTAATTTTTAATTTTTTATTTTTAATTTTTAATTTTTAATTTTTAATTTTTAATTTTTAATTTTTAATTTTTAATTTTTAATTTTTAATTTTTAATTTTTAATTTTTAATTTTTAATTTTTAATTTTTAATTTTTAATTTTTAATTTTTAATTTTTAATTTTTAATTTTTAATTTTTAGTTTTCAATTTTTAATTTTTAATTTTTAATTTTTAATTTTTAATTTTTAATTTTTAATTTTTAATTTTTAATTTTTAATTTTTAATTTTTAATTTTTATTTTTAATTTTTAATTTTTAATTTTTAATTTTTAATTTTTAATTTTTAATATTTAGTTTTTAATTTTTAATTTTTAATTTTTAATTTTTAATTTTTAATTTTAAATTTTTAATTTTTAATTTATAATTTATAATTTTTAATTTTTTATTTTTTATTTTTAATTTTTAATTTTTATTTTTAATTTTTCATTTTTAATTTTTAATTTTTAATTTTTAAATTTTAATTTCTAATTTTTAATGTTTAATTTTTAATTTTTAATTTTTAATTTTTAATTTTTATTTTTAATTTTTAGTTTTTAATTTTTAATTTTTAATTTTAAATTTTTAATTTTTAATTTTTAATTTTTAATTTTTAATTTTTAATTTTTAATTTTTAATTTTTAATTTTTAATTTTTAATTTTTAATTTTTAATTATTAATTTTTAATTTTTAATTTTTAATTTTTAATTTTTAATTTTTAATTTTTAATTTTTAATTTTTAATTTTTAAT